>JAULBM010143337.1:0-18294 GCA_032357055.1 Geukensia granosissima | reverse complement strand
TTACCTAAAGCTTTAAAAGCCCCCCCCCCCCCCCCTCGCCAAAAAAATACAAAATTATGATATTCAAATGAAACATGTATATCGACCAGATAGGTACAAAATGTAAAACAAGTAACATTTAAACCTAAAAACAACGATATCCACTGGATTACAGGTTACTGGCTTGGGACAGGTACATAAAGATGGTGTTAAACACGTTTGTGAGTACTCCACTCTTCACTAAATCTAAAACAGTGGTGTGACAAAATGATAATACCAGACAATAATAAATACAAAGAGTCAGGATGTATCGACCTCGAAAAATTACTGGCAGTTTCTGACAACTAGTTCAAAACCCAAACACAGTTGATAACAAACTTGTTCTCTTAAGCTAAGACATTAATCAAAATACGTCCGCCTGTATTAAGAGTAAATCTATCATAAATAGCCAAAGAGAACAAGGTATTCTGCGAGTAAATTTGATTCATTTTGTGGGTGCAATCAACCAATGGTCTCGGCTAACAAAACAAAATTGATGGGGAATGAGAGATAAAAATAGGTTTAAGAAAGTTGTAACTATAACAATGAAGCATAATATTTATCTAGAATGAAAACACACTGTTTTGAGACAGTTATTTTCAATGTTTACCAAATTTACTTTTTTCTTCCGAGGAAAACTGAAATTTAACTGCAGGATTATTTCCAAACGACATATAACATGACATACTTTGTAGCTGAACTTTCTATATATTTTGACTCAAGTCATGGCAGATTTCGTTTGGTGACCATTATTACAAAATGCAACATCAGCCTATAGATATAAAGATGACGGCGGACGGTAAAGCTAAAATACATAAATTTATGCGACTCACAATTATTCTGTTTAATCGTTTTAACATTATAACTACTGCTAATGATGAGAGGTTACACATTGAAAAGTACATACAATATAAAAGATAACCATGTTTATTAGACATTTTGAAACCAACGGGGCGATTTTTCTGATGGCGTTCCAAAGGTCCCCGATGGTATTCAACAGCCCAGTTGTCAGACTTTTCCGGAAATTTATCAAAGATTGTTTACTGTATTTGTTGTTCTAAAGTACTGTAAATATGTAAAAGCTTCGGAACGTACTACACCGAGTAATTGTCCATACTGCTGGATTTGACTTTCTATTTCGATTTGTTTGGATTTGAGTACTCCTGTTAGGATCTCTGGCTTCCTTTATTATGGTTCTAATGATAATAATGAGAGGTTTGGCCTTGAAATGTATATATAACATATCAAAATTCACCGTATTTACAACATTAGTAAACTTTTATCATGTAGAAGCACTAGATTTTCAACGGACATTGTTTAAAAATAAAAAAGTGTTTGGACAATGTAACTCTATTCCAGTTAAAAAATTAGATGATTATCGTGCAGCCCCACAAAATCTAAATGTTTGTTTTAGGATACAAACAGACGTCTCCCCTTCATATTTTGGAATCACAAGCATATTGTGAAATTGTAGTAGATAGAGGTATAAGCATATTGTGAAATTGAAGTAGATAGAGGTACAAGCATATTGCGAAATTGTAGTAGATAGAGGTATATTTACATCAAAGACAAGACATTCTGACCCACACACAAGCAATGGAAACCCTACAAACGAAAATCTTGTGAAGTGTACGTCAAATGCCTGAAAGGTTTTACTTTGAGAGGTAAGGTTAAGGTCATATAAGGGTCATGAATGCACGTAGGACATCCTCTCACGATAATTCACCCATAATATACTAAATAACAGAACAGTTATTGTGTATGTCTAATATACATCACATCAAAGGTCAAGGTCACATATGAGTGCATGGTTTCGTGGTTATTCATCCACACACCAAAAATTGAAATCCTACATCAAATGAGAACTTTGGTCTGTCTTAAACGCAGCATGATACAACCACAGCACGTTGACATGTGAAAAGACATCACATGAACATGTAGGTAAGCGTGGACACAGTGTTTTGCTGGACACAGTTAATATGACTGGATGAATGATTATTTTGACCCCCATATTGTCCCCAAAACTGGAGTCGATTTAATTGTTTACATTTTTAAGGAATGATTTGGGATAACCCCAACAATATCGGACGTAAAATAAATAAATCCATATCATGTGAAGCTGGATTTTTGCCAACTTTGTCCCGTTTTTAATATCTCGAAAATTCACATTTCTTATTTGCGCACATCAAGTAAAAAAAACATCAAAATCAGATGAAAAATAAAACATTTTCCATAAGGAATATAGAATTTTATGTTCATATCTCGAAAAAAAAACAAGGGCGTATATATATCCCAGAAAACAGTAAGAGATAGAGAAAATCCTTAAACATTACAATGAAAGGTCTATAATTGAAAGGAATCAAATGAAAAAATCCATCAAAATCGGATGAAATATAAAAATTGTCCATATAATCAAATTGACTTTTTTGCCCACTGTTGACACCTTTTTGCTTAAAAAACGGTAAGAAAGCTAACTGAGACAAATCACCAAAATTTACTTAGTTATTGAGTAACTTTAAGCTTTAAATAAATACGAAATGCTTATAGTAACTTATGTTGCAATTTTGATCAGAAATAATTTGGAAAAAACCCATCAAAACCAGATGAAAAATTAAAAATTTTCAAAGATATTGGGGTTGCCATTTTCAGTCGCTTTTATCCAATAACAGTAAGAGGTGGGCCATGGCGCATGGGGCTGGATTTATTATATTGACTTTATCATGGAGAAATCAAAGAAAACTATACAAAGAACATCCGTCTATAAAAACAGGCAGGACTAGATCACCCAAAATCAATCGCAACTTATATTTCCAATTGGGTATCAAACACTGTGCTGCAATAACGTTAACCTCACCATCTATAGTCGACAATATAAAGGTAGAACATGTAGAAGATAAACCACGTCTGAACATCATGACCAACAATTAAAGAACTACTTCATATTACAGCAATGGGTCAAGCAGTTGCAGAGGATTTGTGGACTGACAGACAGGCGGACTGATGGTTGGAGAATTAAGGGGTAAAAAGCATTAACCTCCATAACTTGGTTGTGTGGGGTATATTAAATATTTTAAGACATCAACTTCTTATCTATAGCCAATCTATATAGGAATTGTATTCCTTATCTAGTAATTGACTTTATAAAAAATTCATGCAATCTCAAAAGTGAAGTGATACATGATGTGGAAAATTCTGTAGTTGGTTATTCAGACTTCATACCTCGTATGCTATCACGATTACAGCAGTTTTTCAGTCAAGTCATGTGCCTTTGAGAAAATCATACATATGTATCTCTAAGAAATCAATTAAACAAAGAACGATAACTCTTGTGGTTGTTTTCATCTTTATTATATGTAATTGTTATCTAAAAAGTACACGGTTAAAATGGCAAACAAAGGTTGGTTATAAACAGGTTAAAAAAAATTTTTATGGATGAATAACCCTCTGTATGATTTATATGGAATGGTACAAAAAAATGTACTTAAATCACTTTGTAAATTATTGTTTTTTTTCCATTTTAGAGTGCTATTATTGTAATAAAAGAAAACTGTAAACAGCAGAAATGATAATCAAGACCTCATGGGTTTAAAATTTATGAGATGTATTTTACATATGCTATAGAACACTTTTGAGTTGTCATGTCATACGATTTTTTTTGTGAAATGATCATCAAATGAATCAGTATAACAAGAATGTATCGACTTCCTGTACGTTAATCAAGTGCAGTACGAAAATTTCCATCCTTACAAAATTATCCGTGATATGTGTTATTTTTCATCTCTACGTTTACAAGTTTCATCTACCAAAATTCTATATTCATCCACACACAGATGAAGCAGAGATTTTGTATTGGATTACATGATGCAACTTCAAAGGGACTTTGCTGGAATTTTTGACAGAATTGACAGAAAAACTCATGAAATAAAATACAAATGTGAAATAGCTTTAGTTTTCATTGAAGTGTAGTATGTGTTATGTTTGTCTTTCGTTTCATTTTGTTGGCCTTGGTCTTGTCTGTCTTCCGATTAACGATTTCTGTCTTCCCCTTTGGTATCTTCAAATTCCTTATATTAATGGACATAGCATACTGAATGTAAAGCCCAATGAAAATAACAAATATTCAAATTTTACCAAACTGAGAGTTTGATTAAACCAGTGGCTCCCACGAGCCTGTCATCGCTCACCTGTCGTTCAGTTGCCAGAATAAAGTTTACATTAAAACCATTTGAATAAACTATGGTTCGAATAGCACAAGCAAGTTCTGGTGAGGCAGTCATCGTGGTTGGCAGATGCCAGATACAATTCTGAAAGGAACCGGTCTAGGGAACATTTCACCAAAGATTGGTTCCAATTGAGTTAAGATTCAGTTGAGAAAATATTTTTTATTTATTTCCAATAGGTTCCTACGTCACATTAAGTTGGGCCTAGGCAGCTGTCTTGGTTGGCGGATGTGGACAATGGACAAAAATATTAAAGAAGTTCTCCTGGGGACCATTTTTTTTTTCAAATATTTCTCGTATTGGCCTATATAAAACTATGTTCAGCTGGGGTGGCCATCTTGGTCAGCGGGTGAGTTCATCAGACAAAATTCTGAAAGAGATCCGACTAGTAATCATTCTACCAAGTTTGGTTTCAATTGAACAAGTAGTTTCCAGACTTGTTAATGTTTTCATGAATGTCCCATAGGGTCCTATGTAGAACTATGGTCGGCTGTGTTTGCCATCTTAGTTGGCGGGTGGGGTTATCCGACGTAACTATGAAGGAGACCAACCTAAGGACCATTCCACCTAAGTAAGGTTTTAACTGAGCAAGCAGTTCAAGATAAAAAAATTGTAAATCTCCCGTAGAGTCCTATGTAAAACTAAGTTTGGCTGGAGCGGCCATCTTGGTTGGCAGGTGAGGTCATCAGACAAAATTCTGAAAGAGATCCGACTAGTAATTATTCCACCAAGTTTGGTTTCAATTGAGCAAGTAGTTCACAGACTTGTAAATTTTTTTTATGAATTTCCCATAAGGTCCTATGTGAAACTATGTTTGACTGTGGAAGCCATCTTTGATGGTGGGTGGGTATATCCAACATAATAAGAAGGAGATCAACCTAAGGACCATTCCAACTAAGTAAGGTTCCAATTTTGCAAGCAGTTCAAGATAAATAAAAATTTTGCAAATTTCCCGTAGGGAACACTGAGTGTGGCTGAGGTGGCCATCTTGGTTGGAGGTTGGATATTCTGGACACAATTTTGGAAGGAGACCACCTAAGGATCATTTCAGAAGTTTGGTAAAGATTAGCACAGTAGTTTCAGAGAAGACTTTCGAAATTGTTCCCCCTTTTTTTCTATTTTTTGCCTGCAGGCCATTTTGTTTGGAGGTCTGGGTCATTGGACACAATTTTAGTAAAAGACCATCCAAGGACTATTCAAGCCAAGTTTGGCTAAGATTGGCTTAATACTTTCAGAAAAGAAGACATTTAAAATTTCATCCCCACTTTTTTCTATTTCTAGCCTGGTGGCCATTTTGTCTAAAGGTCAGGGTTGTCGGACACAATTTTGAAAGAGGACCACCCAAGACCATCCAAATTTTGGGTGTCATTTACATGGTATGGACTCTGGGTCATTACTAAAAGCTGTAATGGGACCTGTTGAATTTTAATTTAAATTTTTTTTGGTGGACGGCTGCCTCATTGACAATCATGCCACATCTCCTATTTCTATACACCAGCAATATTTTTGACATGAGGATTTATTGGCAGGCAAATTTTTAACCCCTTCAACATAATTATCTAATTCCAAATTATTTATTCTAATTTATTATAGACTTTAGTCATATAAAAAGACTAACCATAGGTAAAAATAATCTATTGTAGATCAGTAACAATCTTCGGCATATTTGTCAAACAATCAGAATTCATCCAATAACATGCATAGCAAACTATATCAGTAAACTATAGCTTCCAAAGTGAATTATTTTTAGTGTAACAATCTATTCTTAATAAGAAGAATTTGTCATCAGTTGGTATAACATAACAATTTCGAACAAAAGTCTTTTTCTTGTATACTTAGTATTTATTTTTTAAATGATAGGTTCCAAATCACATAAAAAAATGTTGATGTCCAATTAACCGGTACAGTCACTGAAGATATAGTCCTGATGGGCTGTTGATGGTTTCAAATATTAATATATTTATAAATCTATCCTTTACAACTGATAATTAATAAAAACAACATATGGGACAAATGCGTCTAAGATGGTCAACTGAATTAATGTGCAATATGGTAGAAATGCACAGAAATTTGTGTTGCTTTCAACAGAAAATTACTTCATACACAAAAAGAGTCATTCATGAACAAACAAGGTGTTTTTACTAGTAAACGTTTTAAAAATTTATTTCTGTAAAGAGGAATGTCAATAAAATTGTTGTGTATCCCATAATTTGTAGTTTGAGTTATTAAATAAAGTTGAAAAAAAAAGATTTACTTCAAAACTTTTGGCTTCTAAAGCTAACAGAACTTTGCATTGTATAAAACAAAGGGTACAAAACATAAACAACCTTAAAATAAAACTTTATTGTGTACAACAGAATAATACCACCATGGCATTTCTTGTCCTTCAAGTATGGATTACTTCTAAAATTGAATTAATCCTTAAATAAAAACTCCTTATGTAAAAAAATTTTTTTTTATAAAAATCAAACTGATAAAAGCTGATTGCTCATACTAAAATTTAAATATTTTAAATAAACCCTACCTTTACTAGTTTACAAATGTTTGTTTGTTTTACAAAATATAAGCTATGTGACCATGTTTTAAAGCTCTGTTCTAGAAATGAGTTTATAGTGAGACAATACCCCTTCCAACATGGAAAAAAATTATTAAATGTAATCACATACTCACAATCTTATATATTTGAAAATAATCTTATATATTTGGATATTTTCCAAAGTTACTACTTCTAGGAACAAAATATTTAAAATAAGTGTTTCTCTGTTCCTTACACAATAAAAGCGATAAAAATTGAGTTCATGAAAAACAATCAGGCCAGAATTTCATGAAGAAGTAAAATTAAGAAAAATACTGAAAAGCCAAGAGCTTGTTTTTAAGGATACTCTTGGGCAGACATTTTTATCATATTCTCAGTACTCATCTGGCTTTATCCATTTCACAATCATAGACATTTTTGCTCCCCAGTTTTCTTTTTATAATATCATTTATCATATCTTAAAAGCCATTTGACATGTTTGAGAAGTGATTATGAAATTCATGTTATTTCTTAATTATATAGTGTTAATTGAAAGAAGCTGCTTGTACAAAACCTATGAAAAACAGAGAAACATGTTTTCCCACCAAATTTTTAAATGCTTAAACCTCAACAACAAGACTGCTGACCTATCATTGTCTTACAAATATTTTGTTTCATTATGAAATACTAAAAATCTATAAAAGCCACTTGTTATCCTTATTATTTTAAAATTGGGTAGTGAACATCCTTAAACTTAATCAGGTGAAAAGTTGCAAGATGTGGATCTCTCTGTAAATTTTCCTATGATTTGAAAAAGTGGGTTTGTCTACTCTAAAACCATAAAGAAATAATTTGGAAACCAAGAAATGTCATTATGTTACTTCTGTACACATGAGGTAAGATTAAAATAATTACATGGAAAATAGGAAAAAGGGGGAATGGTACAAATTATTGATGTATTAAAATGGATCCAACATGGGATATAGTAAAGTCCACTTCCGTTTCTTTGAATAGTGGAAAAATTAAGTTGGTGAGTATATAGACTCACATACAAAAAATCAGCTCAATATCTGTAAGCATTTAGAAAAAAAAGAGTGGAAAACTTGTAATTTTTCCTGGACTGACAGACAGACCTAGCGCAAAACTAAGGTCCACTTTGGCTAAAGGACCTAAGGGACTAATGAGCTTGAGTTTCTAAGGCATTAAATTGTTGTTTTAAGAATAGATTTCGACATTTAATTTGATAGACTACTATTTTAAAGTGTTCATTAGAATGTCCAAAAGTAATATAACATATGACAAAATGTCAAATTGTGATTGTCATATCTTTATTCGTTGAACAGACCCACTTTTCCAAATTTCAATATAGTTTCTATACATATATTCCCTCAATCCATTGCCACCCTTCCGCATCAACCAATTTTGATCAGGTCACAAAGATGTGCACTATAACTGTAAACAGGTAATTAGACTTGCCTTGATGTAAATCTGTACAGAAAAAAAGAAAAATGGGCAGAAATTGAGCTAAAAAAATTAATAACCTTTTGGAATTAACTTTTAAATTTTCATCATATTTCATTTCCATACCAGGACAAATAAATGATAATCAGAGCTATTTGACATATTTTTAACCCCTCTTCCCTATGGTTCTAAACAACAAGATGTTTTACATGTTCTATCTTGTTTTATGCAATATCTGATAACCCAAAATTTCACAAATTTTATCTATTTTAAAATGATAAATATTGCAATCAATATGGTTTTGAGATTGAACCTCTATAAACATAATAAATCATATCACTATTCATACTTTTTTGGTCTATTTTCATTTTAATGTTACTAAATATGTATTTAACTTTGATTTTACAACCTGGTCATCAAATTTATTATAACTAATAAAAACTTAATATCATTATGTTTTGAAAGGCAAAGAACTTGCATTATAGGAATAATTCCTACTTTGCCTTTTGACAGCAGATTTTAACAGAACAATATCAAATTGTGTTATGTTCCACACCTCTTTCTCACAAATGACATAGTTTATCACAGCAGAGAGCTCTAGCACAGTACTGGTATAAATTCTTCCAATAAGTTTTTTTTTTAACTTTCTACTTAAATATCAAATTTAAGACTCCTGGAAGATCATCTATATCAATTTCCTGAGTAGTAATTATTACATTATCCATCGGCTTAACTTGATATCAGGATTCCATATTAAACTCTTTATTCAAACTGTCCAAATCATTTCTATCACAGACTTCATATAAATCAGGTCGACCCATTAATGAAACTGCCATTCGTAATGTTCCCCAAATGTTCTTTGACATAACTAACTGTGGGTCCTTCAGTCCATGGCTTTTCCTTTGCATATTTAATGCAGTCAAAAAATGTTCAACAGCTTCTCTGGAAATTAAAAATATACAAAAATTATGATGAGTCACTGGATACAACTTCATCTACATACATTTAATGGCAAGATATAAATTTAAGAATCTTGACCAATGCTAACTGGTATTTATGCTTTGAAATTTTTTTGTTAATGATTTTTTTAATGAAAAAAATTTTTTTTTCTTTTTTCTGTAGCAGAAATCTGAGGAAATTATTTTTATTAAAATATCATCATATTTATAATGGATTTCATGAATTGATATAGAAATATAATGATATAATTAATAAACAATTTCTGTATTGGCTAAGTTATTGGTCAAAGACCTGCTGTATTGGCCTGAAGCAAAGGCAAATCCATTACATCAAGCATTTGACCAATAAATCAGCCAATACGCAAATTTTTATTAATTAGTGACATCTTTATTAATTAACTTTAACTAAACACATTACATAGATAGACTTTCAAATATAGTTTCAGCTTTGTCAAATTGAACCATATTACCAAGTAAAATTTCAATGCTTAAAAATCAACAACTGGGTTGTATGTATAAAATCCCACTAGATCTCAGCCATTACAAGAACCATGTCAATACAGACTAGAAGTCTGTTTTGACTGAACAGATACCCCTATTAGGCATTAATGCTGTGAGCAAAGCTCACTAAGGATTGATTGATTTAATGTTGCTTAAAGTCCTGCAGCAAATATTTCATGCTATTCATGATGAGAGCATACTAACGAATGTTAATGATGAAAAAATCCTGCTTTGTACTAGACCGACAAGCTGAGCCAGATTTTAACGTGCTAACTCAGAAAAGCAACTATCCACAGAAGACATGCCATACCAATTATTCTGACCCTGAGCGCACCAGTCTTTGCTTTGACTCCTACATGCTGCATGCTTAGCAGCAAATATCAGTTTTGATGTCTTTGGTTAGAATCGGCCAGGTCTCATAACAATGACATTTCACACTCAACAAGAGCACCCTAAACATTACACTAGTGAGGAAGTAGCTCACTAAGGATTCCCCTGCTCCCCATCTGAGTATTTTCGTAAAGATCATTATATATATGACTAAGTTCAACTTTCTGTGAAATCTGAAAAAGATCAAAATATGCAACTAAAATTGGAAGTACACATATTAAGTGTATCTAGAAACATTTAACATTTAAAAAAAAGTAGGTTGAATTATCTTAATTTGGAATGAAGCACAATGAAATTGCTTTCAATACGCAAATGAACCCATTGTGACTAGGCTTTGTGGTTCAGGGAAGATATGCTTACAAGGTCACACCATGTAAAATGTCCATTTGTTAACTGTTAGTTGAGTTATCTGCCCTTGGAGTGAAGCATGATTAATAAGCTTTGTATATGCATATCTTACCATTGTATCTATGTTTCATGTTAAGTTTCATTGATATCCTTTATATGGTTTATGAGTAGATGAGCTTACAAGGTATGTGAACAGACAGACAGACAGGGTGATACCTATGTATCCCCAAATTTGTTTATGGGGTATAAAACACATCCCAGTTAATTTAAACCCAAAGTGATTCCAATTATAAATTCTGCAATTTCTTCACACATTTGAAGCTGTTCAGAGTTTTTCATTAATGTTAATTTCCCATTATCAAAACAACTAACCTATGTGCTCCCAGATTGATACAAGCTATACCTAGATTGTATCGTGATCGTATAAACCCTGGTGCTATATGTAATGCATGGTGATAGGCCTCCACAGCTTCGTCGCTTCTGTTTCCATTTGCAAGTGTTGCACCTAATTTATTCCACAGTAATGCATCCTTAAAACATACAAATAACCATACGATTCAACAAGTTTGCATGTGAATTTCTTATGTAAACATACATGTACCATTTTCTTGATGACTAACAACTTTGAATTTTGGTTTTGGTTTGATGGATATAAAAATGTAAGTATAAACTGGTTTTCATTTAACAATTTTGTTCTACATTCCAATTTTAATAGGTACAGTAATCCCCCTCTTATGGGACCATCCCATCTGCAGGAAAATAGTGGTTGTAAAAAGGGGAAAAGGGGGGTCTTTGGCAAGGGTATTTATCTTTTAGTCCATAGAACCAATATTTGCATTTCTACTTTCACTTTCAGAACTGGTGCCAGTGCATATCAGTAATAAACATGTTTGTAAGCAGAATTGTCATATATTACCATGTATATTGGGTTTGTGTTTTTCTATAATAAATTAAAGTTAAGAATGAATGTAACTGTTGTTTTTATTGTGTTTATTAGCATCATATAAGGAATTACTAAAATCTAAATATAGAACCTGTGAATGTCCATGATTTTAATTTAGCTTAAAATATAATCAACAAACTTTTGAAAAAAAAATTCTTTAATTTTAATGTTACGACCCAATGAATGTTTCTTAATCTTGTATTTTAAAGTGCAGAAGTATATAATATTTGTTTACATACGCCTCAAGATTATAAAAGTAGTATTAGAACAAAATGGTGGTTGTAAATTATGCCATGCACAAAACATGTGCTACCTGTAAATACAGTTCTGCAGCACCCTTAATTGTTTTAAAGCATCGAAAAGGGAATGTTAAATATAAATATTGTCAATTTGTCACCAATTTATATTTGTTTGTCTTCTGAAAGTCATGTGTTTAAACAATTAATGTGACCTTGCATATAAAAATAGTCAAGGTCAGGTGTTGTTTATACTGGAAGTAACTGAAAATGTCAGCATGACAGGAGTTAATTGTTGTTTTAAGTAGAATTTCAACAGATATTGGTCAGGTTATGGGGTTTCTGCCACTGAGGTGTTAATTTACATTAAAATAAGCTAATGCGGATAAAAACTGCACCTATAAAATGAGTGGTTGTTGATGAGGGGACATTACGAAAGGGTAACTATAGATACAAACCGTAGGCCTGACTTGAAGTGCTGCACTAAAACAATCAACTGCCTTGTCATATTCTCCACTCAAGTTAAATAATACACCTAAACCATTCTAAAACAAAAAAATTAATAGAGAATCATCATCATATTGTTAAAAAGTATGTCACTTGCTCTCATGTTTGCATCTTGAGCCACATACAGTGTGGAAGCAATGAATGAATAAAAAAACATGCTCATGTTGTTGGATTACCTAAATCCTTGTCAGATATCAACAAGATCTAGAAGGGGTTTCAGATTTACGTTATGCTATCTCATGGTATCAATGAAAAAATCTGGTTTTTTACACTAGTTACTTCAGGGACATTGTTTTGTGATTCTCAACAGTTTTTCTCATTGCAACAATATTTCATATTGTTCAAAAAGATGTTGCACTACCCATAGTATGTAAGTTTTTTTTATTGCAAAGAAATAATTCTTAAAATAGGAAATAAAAGTTTACCTGAACATCAGCATCAATCTCCTGGGGTGACATCCTAGCAGCTTCAATGAACAAACTCTGCACCTCTGTGTGATCAGAACTGAAAGCAAGCACATTTTACTGTCACCGGTAAATATTTAATAAAGCATAGAGCAGAATAGAAAGAAATTCTTACATTAAATATCTGTTTTGCTTTTGTCTTACAAGAAGGAATATTTTCCATCAGGGATCTTGTACTTCGAGTTAGGTTAGAGCTTACATATAGGGTTTAGGGTTAAGATTGTCACATGTTTTATGTTTTGATCCTAAAGTAAATGAAGGTCCTGTTTTTCATAAAGTATTAAATCTTCATTTTATCCAAGCTGAAGATTTATCCAAATGTTTCAATTTATGCTTGTCATTACTGTTTCATACAAGTACTGATCGGTTTTACTGACATTTAACTTTTAATCCATATATTCTAGAATGGAATTAATATTTCTCTCACTGATGACCTCAGAGTGGTGTACTATCTAAACTGACATCAACGTGGTTTCTTGTCATGTTAACTTAATATCTTTAAATGTCAAAAAACAAGCGTGGACACAGAAATGTCTCGCCATAAAATTGGAAATGCTGACTAACAATGTGGACTGACGCAAAAGAAAATGTTAACGAGTGTGAAAATGAGGTCAAGGTAAAGGTCAAAATAAATATAGCAGACTGACATCAACATGGTATCTTGTCATGTTACCTTAATAATGCCAAAAATACCAAGCATGGACACAGGAAATGTCTTGCCTGAAAATTGGAATTGCTGACTAACAATGTGGACTGAGGCAAAACAAAATATTAACCCAGTGTGAAAATGAGGTCAAGGTAAAGGTCAAAATAAATATAGCAGACTGGCAGGTACTACGGTAATCAAGATCTAACTACAGACAGATATGGTGGACCAAGCTACTACAGTTGTTGAGAAATAGTCTTAAATGTAAAAACATGTTGCAAATTTGACAAAGTCCCTAATCTCTCAAAATGAGATCATGGTCAAATGGCAAATAAATGACTGACAAGTACCAACCAAGACCTAACTACAGACTAAGTATAATGAGTCTAGTTGTGACCGTTGTTGAGAAATGGACTTAAGCGTAAAAAAATTGAAAGTCATTCAACCATGAAAATGAGGTAAAGGTCAGATGGCAAATAGCAGACCAGCAAGTACTCACCAAGATCTATCTATAGACAAATTATGGTGGGTTTATGTATAAAAGTTGTTGAGAAATTGACTTGAATGTAAAAACTGGTTGCAGATTTTAAATTTTTTACAAAGTTATTCATGTTATTTAACCATGAAAATGAGGTCAAGGTCTAATGATGTATGACTGGTCGGCAAGTTCATTTCATGAACTACCTGTATACCAAATTTTGTTTACCTGGGTCTAAGAGTTTCAGAGATATAAAGCTTACAACAAAGCTAATGCTGCCGCTGCCACCGCCGGCAGGGTGCAACACCTATGTCTCGCTTCCGCTACTATAAAAATGTACAGTAATTTCCATGTATCATGTTTAATCTCTAGTACTTAACACTAATTTGGAAAATGTCAAAAGTGTTGTCCAACTTGTCCATTTAAATTTCTTTTTTTCAGATGACCTGATATTATTTTCTGTGGAGCTAATTCTGGTTTCTTTTAGCATAAGGACACTTTAAACTGAATCATCATAATGTTCCATTTCATAGATTAGTGCTATCAATGAAAACCCTACTTCATTGAGGATGACCTTGATGTTGTCAATGAAATAGTTCACTTTTGAATGGGACCAGTATCATGGTAACGTCAGACCTCTGTTTTTGTGCCCTCAGAATTCTTTGAATGTATCTAAAATTACATTATCTGAACAGTCCTTAAATAAGACAATTTTAGTGGGGCCTTCCATACCTGTACAAAAAAACCCAAAGCTTACCTTGATACAAACGATGAAGGAGTAATGACAGGATTGACATCTCCTTGTATTAGATGTGAATACTTTGGATTGTTTTTTAACCACAATTTTAATGTCTGACATGCATGTCCTGCTAATGACTCATTAGTATAACTGACAGCCAAGGACATCAAAGCTGTTAAATTAGTACTGTCTAACTCTAAACATCTGAAATAATTAAAAATAGAATCAATGTTGTCCTGGTTGACAGGTATTGTTATGTATCT
Source organism: Geukensia granosissima (assembly GCA_032357055.1). NCBI lineage: Eukaryota > Metazoa > Mollusca > Bivalvia > Mytilida > Mytilidae > Geukensia > Geukensia granosissima. The sequence goes on along the minus strand of JAULBM010143337.1, from coordinate 3,606 downwards.
GTATTTGTACGGTCATATTTGTTTTTGTAAGATGAGTTATGTCCCTTTTCCAGTGTTTGTGAATGTGACTGATGTGATAATGTGGAGTCTGAAAAAATGTTAGAATGGGATCAGATGTGTTTTTGTGGTTGGCCCGTGATAGAGATGAAACAGTAGTCCAAAAATTCCCCCCTGGTCTATAACAGTATAACAGGAATCTGATTGTATTCTGGGAGTATAAACTGTAGGTGTATATGTACTGGCAAATTACAGTTTTTGAAAAAATTGTATTTCTGTTAATGTTAATGGATGGAATATTTCATGAATGCATGTATTAATAATTTCTGTATGATATCAAGTTAAAATTTTGGCACTTTTGCAGGTGCTACTGTTGGAGTGACTGCAAGGAAAGCCATTATTAAAACACTGAAAACATTAGTACTACTACAATATACTGTATCCCTTGTTTCAAAGTTCCAACTAAGTGCTAAATAGATGTTTTGTACAGCTGAGTGTTTGTTTTCTTATTGTGTATGTGAAACAGTATTCATTCTTTTCTTTCATTTAATTTTAACTGGTATGCAGTGGTATACAACTCGAGGCCTACATCCAAACAATCTTGCTTACATTAATGTAGCAAATTATTTTCCCCTTTGGTTATTTGACCTTGTGGTAAAAAAAATTAAGTGGTGATTAGCTAATATATTCCTACAAGTGTATTTTTCAATTCAAAGTCGTTTTCACAGAAGTGAGAGGTAAATAATTTTTTGTGTCTATGACTATATATCATTAAAATACTTTTTAAGAGCTGCTATTGCTGCAGGTTCCTGTTCATTTTCTGCCTGTGTGGTACCTAAATACTGCCATGCCTGTAAATGAAAACTTGTTGTGAATATTTCTTGCATAAAAGATAACTACTTTCAAAATTTTGATATAACAGAACATAAAGTGGTTGAAAAGTAAACAGAAGATGACACATGCACTGAGGACCACTTTGCACACACTCAAGACAATGTAAGCACAGTGATGGCAAAAGCTCACATGAGTCACCTGACCAGGTGAGTTTAAAAAAAAAAAAAAACACATCTTCTCATTGATATTATAATGGCTTTCATTTTTTATATGCCATCATTGAGGGTAGTACAGGGGGGTCCTGGGCACAGACATACCAGAAATAAATGTATTATCACAAGGAACGAAAAATTAGAAAATGGCTTGCACTTTGCATTTTGATCAAGACACGCGAAACACGACATATAACCACCCTCTAGCATGACAAAACGTGAAAGAAAAATTGGTAAAAATGTTTCACGAAAATAACCCTGTACCACCCTCATCATTGCTGCCATAATATACATAATGCTTCAGTTTATGTTTTATACATTTTACTTCCAAGTACTTTTCAGCAATATGCAATAAAATCTTCTTCTACAGCAATAGGCTTTAGCTTATAATACATTTTGCTAAAATCACTAAAAAAACCACAAGTTTTTAATGGTTGGCAGAAAATTTTTGAGCGTTTTCAAAGGCTTAATTTCTGTCCTTTATTGCTTTGTCAATAGACTCCTGAGAAAAGTAACATTTGGACGATGAATTTCCTGGCAGAGGCAATACAAAACATAAATTCCTGATAAATGAATTGATAAAACAGTATTTGTATGTTCAATAAATTTATGGAAAATATCAGGCAAGTGGTCACTTGACATTGATTGTTACGTTGCCAATAAAAAGAATTACGGACGTTTTAAAGGTCTTGACTGAAATTGTCATCAGTATCACAGCTTGCCCTGTCCAGCTTGCTGAAAAACTGATGATTATTTCAGTCTCTACCTTCAAAACGTTTGCTATTCTATATCTCTCTTAAATAAACAATAGGCATATGTGCACTGATTTATTTTAAAAGTTCCATGTAAAAATGTGAAAATTTTGGTATTTTCAGTGGGAAATTATATTTCGCTGATTTTGAGAAAATTGTATTATTCCACCTAATAAATACATAAAAAAGGATGAAATTGTTAACAATAGACACATGTTCACCAGGGTGTCTTTTTTCATCAGATTGGCACAAGAAAATGGCTTTCTAGATTAATTCATTATTACCAACCCCCTTCAAATCTTTCAAATTCTTTCAAAATCGTGTTTCTAAACTTTAAACTCTCATTAATAATTTGATAATTTTCTGTCTTTTTTCACTTGGTTTTCAACATTAAAAACCACCATAACTTTCTTTCAAACCGTTAATAATCATAGATAGATAACTCCTTCCATTGATTGAATGTTGCCTAACGTCCAGTGGAAAATATTTCATGCAAATTCAGGACAAGAGCATATTTAAGAATGATGAAGAATGAACCCTGCTTTGTACTAGACCGACATGATGAGCAGGATTTTTTAACGTGCTAGCTCACGAAAGCAACAGTCCGTAGGAGGACATGCCACTTTACCCATACACATTATTCTGACTCTGGGCTGACCAGTATTTGCTCTTACTCCTAATTGCTGTGTGCATAGGGGAGAAGCAGCAAATACCCATTTTGATGTCTTCGGTTTGACCCAGCCAGGGATAACACTCAATAACTCTTTCAAAGGACACTTTTGGCATAAAATACAAAAGGAGTATGTTGATCCTGGGAATCATCATCTGCAGGAGTAGATGTGAATCCCTGTAAACTGGAAACTGTCAGCTTTATAATTTCCTACCTCAGCATGTTGTTCATTTTTCTGTACAGCTGCTTCAAACAATAATACTGCATTAGGAATATCTCCTTCCTTTAACTTGTCTAGACCTGCTTGGAATGGGTTCTCATGATTTATCAATGGGTTATCTTCTTCAAATTTATATTCCTACAAATCAGAACAATGTGCATGAAAATAATATTGTATTGAAAGAATATGAGGAAGGAAATTTCGAATATTGAAAAAATTTCAGGAAAAAATGAAATTATGAATTTCTCTTAATCAGATAACCAATTTTAACAGGTGCCCTGTATAGCCCTATCATATGTCAAGGAGCCATAGGATAACCACATGATGTTGTGCTGACAGTAATCATATGTTAATATGGCAATGTAGGTCCAATCATGTGGGTCCCATAATGTGTCAATGTGACATATGTAGATCCAATAGTGCCAATGTGACATATGAAGATCCTGCAGTGTCAATGTGACATATGAAGATCCTGTAGTTTCAATGTAACCCTTGTAGATCCCATATTGTCAATGTGACATATTTGATCCAACCATGTATAAATGCCACACCTGGAGGTCTCATTGTCTGTTAATGTGATATATGTAGGTCTTCTCATTTGTAAATGTGATACAAGTAGGTCCAGGTATTTGTAAATGTCAGACATGTTGGTAAAAATTATGTATAATTGTAAAAAATAAAGGTATCATCATGGGTAATTGTCACAAACATAAGTCCCATCAAGTGTGAATGTTAAAATGTAGGTCCCACCATTAGTAAATGTGACAAATGTAGGTCCCATTATGTGTGAATGTGACAAATGTAGGTCCCATTATGTGCAAGTGTGAACCAGAGGCTCCCAGAAGCCTGTGATCGCTCACCTGGCTTAGAGTTGCCGAATCAAAGTTAATGTGAACAAAGATTTAACACATTGCTTGATAA
>JAULBM010143228.1:0-18294 GCA_032357055.1 Geukensia granosissima | reverse complement strand
ATTGTTGAACTTGTTATCGTCCTGAATATGCATGAAATATTTGCCACTGGACGTTAAGCAACCAAAAATCAATCAATTGCTTGTGACAAAATCAGTTTCGGGTGAGACATTTATGTTTCTTCATTTGTCATTTTATTGATTTTGACGTTAAAAGCAATGTTTGTACTAATTTCATGTCTATCGACTTGATACGTTTTTATTGTTTCCATATTGTTCTTTCTTTTTTGAATCAACTGTTTTGGTTGTACACTTTAGTTAATGTATCTTAATACCATCATCCATGGTTTTTTAATATTTAGATCGTTTTTTTTTACAAATTTACCGTTATGGGATGCAGATTTTAATCTTGGATAATAAATGATGAATAACGAAGGACATAAAGGACATTATATGTATTAATGATTAAGAGCAGAGAACGGAAATTCAACTCAGCTGGTTGTCTTCACTTCCAAAGGATTATTCCTCAGCTGAAAGAAAAAAAAACAAGATTTAAAAGTTTTACTTTTAACCTAGTTCTTCCTATGTGGGCATTGATTAAATATAGTATACGATGATAAGATGGCACTTTGCAACGATCTGACTTAATATTTTCATTTATTGATGTAGAGACCGATAATTGAAGATGGTATACAATTTTTTCAATTTTTCTGTGCGAAAGAAAAGAATTTTTCATTTGTTTTTATTTTAAATTTTATATTATCATCCTAAGATTACTAGTCTTTCCTATCTAAAAAACGTACTTGCTTATGGCCCTAAAAACGCTAAAAACGAAAATAAGGGTAAGTATAACTGCCAGTGGGCTTTCTCATTACAAAAGTAGATACTAAGGAACTGACAATACAGGAGAACAAGGGTTCAGGGAGACGTGTTTAGAATCCCCTTATTTGTATTGAATAAGATATGTCAACCCTCTGATAACATGGCCTATGGTTTTCTTTGAAAGTACAGAAAATACGTAGTCAGAAAAATATAACCTTTATAAATATCAGTTGAATTTACATATGATACTATATTTTATAAGTTTTTTACGAACGAATTGAATTTTCGATTTTTTTTTATTTTACATTAACATCTGACGATTATTAAACTTTCCTATCTAAAACGAACTTGCTTCTAATCTTAAAATGGTAAGTATAGCAAAGTCAGAGAAATTTTTTTGAAATTATAACTGACTGTGGGCTTTTTCATTATAAACGTTAATACTAGGAAATGACAATACAGGTTATCCAAGGTTCAGGAAGGCGTGTGAATACTCCCATAATTTGCATTGAATAAGATAAATTACACCTTCGATAATATGGCCTCATAATTTTCTTCCAAATTATAGAAAAAAGTTTTCAGCTCACAAGAAACTACTGGGCTAATTGCAGCCAAACTTTTGTTGAATATCTGATGAATGGTCCTGTTTAAAAATTGTATACCTCATCCCTTTTTGCTTAGACGTCCACCATAGCTGAACTTTATTCAAAATAAGTCTCTATTCCTTTTCCTACCAGGGGCGGGGTTAAAACCCATTTTAATGATGTTGCATCTGGTCTGAGTCGCTTGACTTCAATGATCAAAACTTTCATCTTATAGTCCCCTTTACTCGGCCCCTAAAAACTATTAGAAATTAAAATATCAATTTAACAATTTATGAACCTTAAAATGAGAAGCGGTCCAACTTAAATCGTCTTGTTAGATACTACTGGCCAAACTTAGGTAAAACCGTCCATGAACGGGTTCTTTATAAAAACCGTATCCGTCATCCCTTTCTGCTGAGATGTTTGCTATTACTAAACTTTAATATAAGTCTCAATTGTTTTTCCTGACGGGGACATGATTAGGCATATTTTTATGGTGTAAAACTTTTTATCGGTCTTCAAGTAGTCGGACCGCAATAATTTAAGATTTTATCTTACAGGCATCCTTTCTCGCAAATTAAAATCTATCAGAAATAACATATCAATTCCACAGTTATTTAACTCAATTTAGGGATAACAAACTAATCAACAGAAACTATACTTATTACATGTTACATTCATATTACATGTGCATATGGCCTTCATTTACTTTAGGGGGTAAATCCTATAAGGAATTTATCTTTTCTTACCGTAACCCTCAACCCAACCCTAACCAATCCCTAAATCTAAACCCCAACCCTAACCAGAAATAACCTATAATCTAACTCAAACAATACACAATATCCTTATATTATCGTTAACTATTTTGACCAATTGTCTCATTTTGTTCTTTTTGTCATATATTAATGCACATTTTGGACTGGGAAAGCCTTCTACAGCAATAAACACCACCTCAAATTTGATGTACAAGATAAACCAAGGCGTGCTGTTACTTATATACAAATTTTCAGATGTTTTCCTATTGAAATAACGGTGATAAAAGATGAAAAATCTGATATTTCAGATATTTTAATAAAAAGACCATAAGATTTTTATGTCATTATGAAAGAATAGTCAACAACTTTTTCTTGTATCGCATCTTTATTTTCATTCTGATCGAAATTTTTTCGGAGGTTTAAAATACTATAAGATATCCGTTCAGTGGTATTTTTTTTTTCGGAAGTATAGTTGCAGCTCCAAGGTTTGGTTCACATGGGAAATTACATCCACCAATTAACTGTTTTTCAGCGCATTAATATAGACTGATACTTAAAATCTTACAGATGCATTTAATAAATAATTATCTATATATATAATCGACATCGTTGAAAATTTTTGAAACTTTTTTTGTTGATCTAATGATATTTTCTAATTGGAAATATGGTCTCAAAAGATGAAAAAAAGATATTTCAGCTTTTATATGAAAATCCCAGAAGCTGATGTCATAACGAAATCACAATGAACAACTTTTTCTCCTAATGATTTTTTTATGTCGCAGTATATAACGCATGGGTTCCATAAAAAATTCATATATTTTAGAATAGTTCCATATTTTTTGCTTAAAACGAGCCTTAATGTCCCTACTCTTTTCAACACTGTTCAGAGATTTATCTGGTATAGTTGCAGTGTCAAGCTTTTGCATAGATATGCGGAATCTCATCCAAGAATTTACTAGTACAAAGTCCATAAATTCAAAAATTTTACTTTGAAACTTACAGTTGCACGTAACTCCTAACTGATAAAATATTTACAATTGACATTGTTGCAGAACTTAGTTGGCACATATTATTGTATCATTGTTTCAGAACTAAGTTGGCACATATCATTGTATCATTTCTACTTTTAAATATGCTGATTGTTATTTCATCACGACTTTTGACAAGCAGTACTTTATCTTTTTAGGCGAACAGTACTCTGCTATTTCTTCCCGTGTTGAAAGATTGCGGAAAATAGTCTAAGCTTATAATTACAAACTATATGAATTTGATCATTTATTTTACAACTTCAAAATCTCAACGACTAGGATGTTTAAGGAAACTGAGATCCAAATTAAATTACGTTTTTATCTTGTGTGAAAAAGTAGATATCGTTTTAAAATAATTAATTTGTATTTTCCTTAACAACAATCAGTTAAAACATTTAGTTAGTGATGTAGAAAATTGAAATTTGTATTCAACTCGACGGGAATATGCTTAAAAGGTACATTTGTTTGAAAAGATCGATTGTATTGGCTCAAATCAAATCAAGTTGATATCTTTCAGATATAAAAATTGAAATGTGAACCTACTTTCCATGAATTTCACAAATAACATGAATTGATTTTCTGCCCGTCAATACAATGTACAAAGCTCAAATTTCAAACTTTCCATTAAATACTGAAAAAACATAATTGAATTTATCATTGACGGTGTATGTAGGTATTTTAAAAGGACAGTTTAACAGTTTTTATTGCTAAGTATTGTAAACCAAACGAAATTTGCCACAAAAAACGTTTTTTGTTTGGGGTTTAACACCACTTTCAACAGTCTTTCAGTCGTATCGCGGAGGTCAGTTTTACTAGTGGATGAATCCAGAGTGCTCGGAGAGAACCATCGACCTTCGGCGAGTACAATGGAACTGACAAACCTTATCACGTGCGATGTGAGTTGAACGCACCCTTTTTCGTATGGTACAAAGTCAGAAGCAAACTCAGGCTATATAGGTGATAGCTAAGATTCAGTGATCTGTAGAGGTAAGTTGAAATCAGCTACAAAGACCACACGGCCACCCAGGTCCCACAACAAACGTTAACGTTAAACTGTATCGACAGTTTCACAATGAAATATATCTTATTATAAGCGTCGAAATTCTTATGTTTTCGCGCAGTAGTTATGACCGTATACTTTCTGTAGATGTGGATATTAGAATTGAACGGGTTGTTTATGCACTAAAATTTACAATAAGAGGAATCGATTATATATATTTTCCTTTAGATATATTTCCTTTTCTTAATAAGGACGTATCTTTGGTACCTTCCTATGCAACTTATTCTGTTTGCCCCTATTTGCACTAAATTTTCTTAGTTGCATGCAGTCTAGTTCATACTGGAAATTTTTTGCTGCAGGAATACAAATATTTCAGGCTCATAAAGACTTTCACAAAATTGTATAACCGTTACAAAGATTTATAGCAATAGCAAAATTACAAATGATGAATTATGATGAGACAAGGAAAGTCTTAAATTCACAATTTAAAAAAAGTTAAGCATATAAATTTTAAAATGAGCCATTACTGTTCCATTGACAATGGTTGAAAGTGACAAGAGATTTTCACAGATTTGGGTTAACGGAAACACACACACCTATAATTCATAGTATACATCATTCTAAAGATGGGAACATACCTCATCGATATTTTGATATCGTCGTGATCAGGACTGGTCACAACGTTTTAAATTTGGGGTCAAAGGTCAAAACATAATATTGTACAATTTTGTATCATTAATTTGTTCTGGTTGCTAATCCTTACAAACACATGAAACAGCAACCGAAATGAAACCAGAAACTGTATTTTTATTTGATAATCATACTAGTTTCTTATTTAGTGCCTATTTATCATTTTCAACCTATAATAACGACGTCTGATTGATATTTTTACGGAAAAATTCGATTTTCATAGTTTTCATACACGCGAGAAACAAGTCTGTCCTTGACCGCTATATTTTTAGAATTTTCAAAATTTTATTATCTTAAAACATTTACAAATTTAGGGAAACATTTTGCTACAATTGCCTTCTTAAAAGTGGAAGGATTTGAAGTAATTTTCAAGTAAAAATCAAACTATGAAATATTGTATTATTTTGTGTTATATTAACGAGTATAACATGTAAACAAAAAGATAGAAAACGAGTGCTTTGAAAATATGTCACTTTCAAAATGTGCATATTTTCTTTATATATGGGGTCAAAGGTAAAAAAAAATAAGTGACAGCTTTGCATGAAAGTGGTCAAATAAGCAAATTCAGTATTTTCTTCATTGGTATAGTGTGGCACTTTAGACTTATCCAATCGAAAACATTAAATCTTTCTACCATAAGGACACAAATCAAAATCTGGCGAAAGTATGCTTATTTTTATAATATCGGCGTGTAGAGGGGTCATGCTGGCAGTCTCAGGTTAGGAATTTATTATTGTGATCATTGCGTTGTTACATGCAGATTTGTTAAACTATATTCAGGCAAGTATTCACGTTTTGATTTATTTTGGGCGATTTAGAGCGTTTCTGAACGAAAGCAATTCCACCCTTGTTGAACGCCTTGTGTAAAACTTACGATTTGTTAATTCCTTCTGATTTCTCGTGGTAAGAGTATGATCTTTGTAGCATTTACCCAATATCTTTTCTTTTCATACTATTTTTGAACAGATTTTATTTATTGGTCTGGATCCAATCAAGTTTATATCTTTTCGATATAAAAATTGAAATCCATGAATCATACATTACGAAATGACATGAATTGATTTTCTGCCCATCATGCAGTGCAATGTTTAAAAACAAGACACAAAGCTCAAATTTTAAACTTTCAAATAATTACTGACTAAACGTAATCGAATTTCTCATCAACGGTTGATGTGAACGATCGGTATTCAAACGGATAGATTTTACTTGACTAAACAGGATGTCGATGCTAATTGATACAACATATATTTATAAAAACTGCAAGATGTAAAATTTGGATTATGTGTATTTTCATTCGGCACAGTTTTATTTGTTTATGTATAGGACTTGTTTTGTGGGGTGCCAATTTTGGCAACGAGACACAATTCTGCAATATATATGATGCCACTATAAACGGTACGTAGACATTTTTTTTTCGAAAATAAGTTTTAGTGTTTTTAATCATTTGTATAAAATTATATCTTTTACAGAGTATACAATACTTACATGACAGAATAATCTAGAAAAAAATTGAAAATGATCTTGGTTATTTATTAGAGAACAAACGTTATATTTATTCTTTAATATAATGGTAATGTTGAGAGCTTATGTTGATTCCAAAAACATATTTATGGATAAGTTTATAAAACAATAAGTTACAACTAACGGTGGTAAATAACAAGTTGAAAATTATACACACAAAAAGACAGACCTGTATCAGACAGACTATTTAAAACAGGTAGAACATTTTTCTTTTTCCATATGACATTCTGTGAAAAAAAAACGTGTTATATATTCCCATACTTAACACAAACCAACCTGCAGAATCAACTGGGCAAGAAACGTACGAACGAATATTTTCAGTCGACTGCATGGCTTTGAAAGTATAAAATTTATTATTTCATTCTTATTCTTTACGTCACACCACAACCCGATTTGGTTGCTCCGTCGATTGGTACAAGTACGAATCAGGTACATGTACAAATTTCTAAATTTTTCACCAAATTCGAGTTCTTGAAATTGGTTTTCTCTTTAATCTCAATTAATTTCAAGATGACATATACGAATATCTACAACTGATTTTACTTTTCTTGAGAATTATCAAGAGATCTACATTATGACCATACTAACTATTATTAAAACTCTCGGATTATTATACACAAAAAACCATGTCAACAGGATGATAAGGTGTAGTTATAAGAACCAGCCTGGTAAGAATGGTGACAAGTTTCTTTCATTTGATTTCACGCTAAGCTAAGTGTAGAGTGGAAAAGAAAGAAATTTTAGTAGTTAATTTCTTGTATTTCTAGAACTATGAACACCACTTACCTTTAGGACACTAATTAAAATGGTAAAAATATATCGTTTAATCAACATGGTTTGTTTGGTAACATTTTATTGTACAAAACGCTTTTTCTGGTTGACAAACAAATCAGCCCCTTTACCGGTGCCTAAACGTGCATTAACGCGCATTTACTAATGATTGAATGCACTTCTTTCTGCCACTACATCATTCGATGAAAAAAAGGCCAGAATAAACAAAAATACAACTATCTAAAACATACATTTTTATACAATTAATGAAGAATCCGTATTACATGTATAACACATGCAAAACTACATAGTTACTTTATTTAGATATAAGCAACGCAAACATTTATCAAGGTTTATTGTACAGTCCTTGAAACGTTAAAGGTCCCCCAAAAAGAGTGTTAATCGTGTGCGTGTGTCGTGCGGATCGTATGCGTTTGGTTTGACACCGTGTATCTTGTGGTCCAAATCGTGCATCGTGTAATATGTATACTGTATATTAATGGTTTTCAATGGTCGATTTTTATTTTTAACCTGTGATTTTTAATCATTGTGTTCTTATAGTATGTCTGGACGAAACGAAATTAACTTTCCAAATATCATTAAAAATGTAATAAATTATCTGCAGGTTTTTAAGAAACACGAGTCGGAAAATAGTCAAAATAGTTTCCTGTCCAATTTAAGTGCCCTTTAATACGAAAATTTCTTCTTCCGTTTATTTTCCACAAATAAATAGTTGAGTCTAACTGACAGAATGAAGATGTATTATTCCAATCCAATTAATTTTTTTAATGCGATAAAAAAAATTCTGTCTGGAAAATTTGTGCTTTAAATAAATGTGCCAAAAGAATTTAATATATTATGCATTCGGTATTTATAATCCAGGGGCCGTGTCAACAAAACTATCCTAAGATATACCCAAAGACATGTCTTATGACTATATTTAGGACTATCTTAAGACACTGGTTTAGGATGTCTATTAAAGCTGTCTTAGGATTGTCCTCCCAAGGATTGTCTTAGGACCATCATAAGACCATCGTTTACGTTTAGGACTTTTATTTATTTTTAAAAATCGACAATGCTACAATAAAAAATATGTCATTTTTTTCTTTGGTATGTTTTGTTTGATATTAAATTTTCGTTTTATATTATAAATGTTGTAATTTTATAAAAAAGGGTATTTAGTGAAAAAAAAATTTTCAGTGAAAGAAGTATGCATAAAATACTTTATAAACTATTTACTTAACTTTAACAATGTTCATCTAAGAATAAACTGCACAAAATACTTGGGAATACTCGATTACTTGGTAGTGTGTTAGTCAGTGCGTGTTTGAGTAAACATTAGATGTATGAGTTTAAAAGACATCGGTTGTTAAGACCCATTTTTGCCCAAGAATTTGGCTAAAAAAAGGAAAGTGGCGAATATTTATTTTTCTAATTTTTGTATTTAATAATGTTTATAGAAAGAAATTCACAAAACTTTAGTTTAATTGTTTCAACAACGGTCACATGGCATATAGAAATTGCTTTAAATATGAAAAAAACTAAGAAATTACTAAATTTGATGCATTTGATACAATTTTAACGATTTTGATATTGATCGCACAAAAACATCACAACCAAACTTTGCACAATAAATTATCAATTACAAATGTTTGGTTAAAATATCTTTATGAAGTTTCTATCCGATCATATCTGTTTTGATGGAAACACCTCTAAAAATCAAGTATTTTTGCAGAAAATGTTACATTCTTGTTGAAATTAGTCAAATTTACCCTGTCAAAATGACGAAAAGTATATAAAAATATGTATTGGTTTTGACTTGAAAGTCTATAGATATTTCCTTAGCATAACGACATCTTCTACATAGACAAAAGAATATCTATCTCTAAATAGCTACTAGCTCGTCTACTGATGTAAACATATGCAACAGCCATTTTTGTTATTTATTTAAACATTTTCCCATATCCTAAGACAATCCTAAATTTTAGAACTATCATAAGACATCAAAATTATTGTCCGAACTTGAGGACAATATCAAAGATATGTCCTAATTAACAACCCTTTCATCTTAAGATATATCCTAGTCCTACGACACCTTCATTGACATGGCCCTTGACCTAAAACAAGAACAAATAATGCCCAATCCTGAACTCAGGAGATGAATACAATAATGTTATGTACATTCCAGATTATTTTTTATCCGGAAAGGAAATTTGTTAAAATGTTGGATAATTTTTGGTAAAGATTCATGCAAATAAAGAATTTTTATGTTTTTACACTCCAAATTTATAACTCTAACCCTAAAAATGAATATACAATGTATAATCCAGATATTGTTTAGTAAATGACAAGACATTTGTTCAAATTTAGGAAAATAGTTGGTTTAAATTCATGCGACTAAAATAATGCTATTTTTTATTCAAATATCTATAATTGTGACTTTTCTTATCGTTTTATCTTTTAGTTTGTTTCAAATTTGTCTTGCCTATTTGGACAATGCACTTAATTTTAATCTCTCACATTTATATTCTACACTGGACGTAAGAGATGAATGAGCAATGTACCATTCAAAGTTTTGTTGGTTCGCAACAAGACATTTTTTTTCAAAAATTTCGATTTAAGGTATTTACATTAAAAACCTTTAGAGATGAATGCACAGTGTACAATCTAGATCTTTGTTGGATCGCGACAGGACATTTTTTGTTGCACAATTATAGTATAAATTCATGTAGGTATCAAATTTATACTACTTTTCATTAAAGATTTCTAATTCTGACCGTGACAAATGAATACGTTATGCTTAATCCAGACACGTTTTTGATTTGCGAGAAGATATTATTTCATTTGCAAGTTTGTGGTATAAATACGTCTTAACACTTGACTTAACAATTAATGCTGTTTTTCATTCAATAATAAAAAACTTTATTTCTGTCCTAAAAACACGATTAAATGCTTGAATATTTTTTGATTCATAACAATGTATTTTTTACAGTTGTACAAATTTGTGGTATAATTACTTGAGTTTATGAAAACATACCTTTTTTATAAAAATTATTAGAATTTAATCATGTTGATCGTCAGTTTTGTTCCGTAAATATTTTAATTAAAAAAAACAGAATTTAGGTACATGTAGCATGGATAACAACTTTTGGTCCAAAATGTTTTCATAAAGGTTTAACAGAAACGTAATGTACAATTATATATTTTTTTATTTGAATAATAATTTTAAAAACAATATAGGTTTTTGGGTTTGTAAATTTTTGTCCGTGATCCAATTTGACAAAAAACCGTTTGCTTTGTCTAGTAGATTTGAAAGATGATTAAAGGCAAATTATTAGTTTTTTTATATAATTTTTATTTATGTGATTTTTACGCTCGTGATTTAAACAGCTTCATTCTAAGATATAGTGAAGTTCGTATACAATGTTAAATTTTGTTAATAAAATATGGGAAAATCATCCAAATTTTACTTTAGATAATATTTTTACATTACAAAGAATCTTTAAAGCAAGTTCAGGAAAATCTTTGAAGTTTTCTAAAGCCCTTGAAGTTTTGAAAACTTAAATTTTAGGGTAAGCAACACCCCAGTGCAATAAGTCCAATTATCTAACAAAATACGGAAAAATTAATTATGTTCAAAATATCAATCTGGATGATCTATATCATAAAGAAGCTTCTGAGCAAGTTTCATGAAAATCCATGAATTTTTGACAAAGCTTTTCAAGTTTTAAAGAAACTTTAACCTGATGTTAAACCAGGTATGGAATACGACGACGATGGAATTGTGACTACTATGTCTCTCCTTTAGCGACTTTCGTCGCAGACGAGACAATAATAATGAAAACTAATACAGAAATGTCTTTAAACTCACTATAAAAATAAACTTATATCTGCATGTGTCATATATACGAAAACGCTTATTAATTTCTGTTATATTTTTTAAATGTTTCCATATTTTACACCACAATACTACCAGTGGTGCAGTTGGAATAGCCCGATACCTCTTTAACATTAATACAGATTTGCAGGATCACAAATATGAGTAATTATCAAACTTTTTATTATCAAACACAATATCTTCAACATATTTTCTGTTTTCAATCTATAATTATTTACTATTATTTAATACAGGTTACTTGTTTGTTGGTTGCTATGAGTCGTTTGGTGCAGATAATGGAACATATAATGCTAATCTGACAAGAAATGATTGTATCAAGACATGTGTTGAAAGTGGAAATGAATTTGCTGGATTTGAGGTAAAACCAATTCTATTTTTTCTCATATTTAAACCTGGTACTATTGAACTTGAGAAATTTAAACAAAGTTCGCGTGTTGAAATATAGATGTATGTTTCAACAATTGTGAATATCGCATTGTCAACTCAAGATATTTAATAACTCTGGCGAGTTTATTATCATTATTCATTAAATAACGAGATACTCCTATCGTCGTCTTAGATACGCAAAAGTTATTGGGATTGTAATACACTTAATTCACTTATTGCATGAAAATTAAAAAAACGTTCATTAGCACTAACTGATACTTTTCTTGTCATTATAGCTTTAAAATTTGAGAGTCTGGCCTTTTAACCTAGCCTTTCATTTTCAGCATACTGTCCATGATGATATCTAATACGAATGCAATACACAAAAAATTTAATATGTATTATAAATTATTTGTTCTTATAATTATAAAATATTGTAAAATCCGATATACAATAGCTTTTTCTCTTATTTCATGGTAACTATTTAAGTATGAAATGTAGTGTTTATTCATTGTCAAGTGTACTTTTAATCTGGCTTTTTTGTATTAACTATTGAAATAAAAATATCTGAAATCGAGAAAACATCCTGATTTATATTGACTTTTTTTCTATCTTTATAGCTGTAAAATGCGGTATACTGTTTGGAAACGTTTTCTTTTAGTCATAAAAGTTTCAAGTATTCGGAACTACAAAAAAAATTATTCGGTATGGCAAAACGAATTAAAAACTGATATTGTCCTCTTTTAGTCTACAGAACAATGGAAAATGGTCGATATTTGTTTGAAAATGTTAAAAGTCTGTAGTGCATTCAACATTTAAGGTAGTTCCTGGAATTATCCTATCTAAGGGCATGTTCAGACAAGGTTTATCTTAATCCGGATGGACTTAATCTGGGTCAAGTTAGGGAGTTATACATATAACACGTTGCGTTCACACTAAAGTTGATTTTATGATTCAGCTTATCCGGATTAAACGTAAACAAACATTAAAAGACCTTTGAGTAAAGTTAAAATTATGACGTTAGATTTAATCCAAATTTTCTTCACAATATAGTTTATTCTGAATTAAATTGATGTTGAATAACTTAAAATTTGTCAATTTAATCTGGATAAACTCAAACCTGCTGTAAAAGGAATGTGACATAAGCCATTATTACTTGAATTTATACGGGTAAACATTGGAGTATGATTAGGCCTTCATGATCCTGCATATCCTGTCATCTTGATATGTGTTGGACGTTGTATCAAAACAAAATAATCAATTATTTTTGCAGACAGGGGGCATCTGTCAATGTAGTCAGTTTCTGGATGATTTTGTTGGACACAACTTGGAAATACCAATCCCTGGTGGTATAGTGTGTTACGAAACAGAAACATCAGATTTATACCATTCAAGTAAATCTTTTGTAATAAAACGATTAACACCAGCAGATACTAAAGAAACGAAACATTGCATTTCAGGGAGCTAATAATGAACACCAGGATAATTAAACAATATTTAAGCAAAACCAAAATTTAAACAAACAAAAAAATTAACACAAAAAAAACGAAAGAACTATATACAATGAAATAATCTACGATTCTGGATTGTTTTCAGAGAAAATAAAATCATATGTAATTTTAACTGTAATTTTTATTTTTTCGCACTCACTCAATAGATAGTATTTCTCCTCATGTCAACGATTAGAATTTCGTTGGGTTCCCAAATTACTCGCATGTAATGCATGCACTGATGCACTATTTGTATATGATTTATGTAACTTAAGGCTGCATTAGTCTGAACTATATGCATTTTAATAAACATGTTTACGTTAAATTATAAGTCTTGTTGTCAGACTCACGTCAAAGAGATGTTATCTCTTAGAAAGGAGAGTCGTTTTGTGTCGTTCTAAAAAGTACAGAAACTTGTTGCCTTGTTTGATTGGCTCAATGATATCACTACGCTTTTAATCTCGTTTATTCATCGCTACACAATAAAGCATGATTGATTGTCTGTTCATTACTTAACGTCCAATGGTAAATGTTTCTAAGAAAAATAGATGTGGCATGATTGTCCATGAGACAGCCATCCACCAAATGACAGTCGAACTTAAAACTTCTACAGGACCTATTATGGCCTTTAATAATGAACCGGAATCCTTTCTATAACGGAAGCTGTAAAAGGTCCCAAAATACATAATGCAACAAATCTGAAACAACAGCGATTGTGACAATACACCGGCTTTGTCTACTTAGTAACAAGACGGTACCCACTATGGTCACTTTATCGCATTTTACATGCACGCGGAATTCACATAACGATGTCTTGTTTTAACTGGTAAGCTAATAAGAACAATATATTTAGTTTAATTATTCTTTTGGTTACATAATTTTCATTCATCAATCGAGCTGACTGTCACAGTCGAACTTAGTAAACATACACATTCATTCACGTAATAAGAACCTTAAAGTTATCTGATCTAAAACTGCTCAGCCAATTCAAACGAAAGTTTGGTAGGGTGGTCATTATAACTAGGTCTCCTGTTAGAATGGTATCCGGCTTACACAAATGTAACGGCTTTCGAAAATACGCACATGCTTACCTATATTGCATTACATTCAGTTTGATACAATAACGTAATAAATACTTAAAAATAATTGTTATTTTGTAGATTATGTCCTGAATGTATCAGTTTGTGGAGCTCCGGCTATAATACCATCCGTAATGTGCGCAGGTCTGAATTCAGCTACCCAATGTCTGCAGTTCTGTGAAAATTACACACATTTCTTTGTAGTTACTAAAATAGAGGTAATTCCACTGTCTTATGATTCTTATCACCACGTTATGCAGCCATTACTTTTTAAGTCAAACACAAAATGACCGGAACTAACGACATGATTTGTCCTTAAACGTTTAAACGTTTCTAAAAATCTATGAAGTTCGAGTCTCAACCTTTTTTCATTTCTAAAAAATCCAGATTAAAGATTGGTGTTAAAGAATAAGGTTCCATTTGTACTTGAATGTAATATGAAGGTTAAAGTGGCCCTGTATAATCCCGTTTATCATAAATATAGCAACATGAAATAACTAAACGACTGCTTTAACCCTCGGTGTGAGAGCATAAATTCATGTGTTATATGGTAATTGGTTACCCAGTTTTCCATCTAATACGCATTCCTCAAAAGAGAATGGGACATCTTTCAGTTATAGATAAATTTAATATCTAAAATAGTCAAATTCGTTCTTATAAATGTTACATTTATGCATTCATATATTTACAGGCTGGCCACTCATCGTGTGGTTGTACAAACAACAGTGTGAGTGACATTACAGCATCACCCTTTATAATGACGATTCAAAATAACACAATGACGTGTCCAGAAAATACACTGAGCCTTTGTAAGTAATTTTGAAAAATATACAGTGGATCACGGCTATTTCTACTAAATCCTATTAATATACAGGTTAACAAATATTCAAATAACAAAAAAGATAAAAGTCGAGATATTGCTATGATTGGATATGATTAAGAATATTATTTGTTGCATTTTTCAAAAATGTAAGAAACTTTTTCTTCGATTTAAATTGTAGTCTTTCACATGCCATTGCCTGTCGATCGTTATTTACATAATTAATTTGCTAGAACGTTGTCCGAGTACATTTTCATTCAAAATGTATTGCGAAAAACCCATTCCGACCGGATAATGGAAGGTTTGGAAAAATACTTATCTGTAAGTATTTCATGGCTACACGGAAGATTTGCAAAGCGTGAATCGATTTGATAAAGCCAGATAATTGTAATAATTATAACTGTCCTTCAATAGGTAAAAACTTGTTTCATCAAAGTAGAATCATTTTAAAAAATGTATATATCTTGCTTTTCCGGAAGAATTTTCATTATAAGATCAAGTCAAAGAGTTGAAATTATGGTGGCCGTTGACATATATTCAATATGCAATCTACAGGTTTGCTGTAGAGTTTTCTTTTGCCCTTTTTATGGACAAAAGTGATCTACCAAATTGATTGAATGATTGATTGATTGTAACAAATATGTCATGCTATTCAGGAAGAGAACGATTATCTGCATTATCGAAAGTGGGGTTGGAGTGAGCAACAGGGATATTAAGGAAATAGGAGTAAATGGGTAGCATTCTGATTTTCGAAAACTGCAAAAACGACCTTTTCCCTGAATGGAGCGTGCCATTTTCCGTAAAGGTCACCTACTATGGTGATGGTCCACGGCCAGAGTTAGGACCTGGCAGCCCCCCCCCCCCAACGCCCCCCCGAGAGGGTCCCTATCCGCCAACTAATGGAACGCAATGGTGTAACAAATTATTAACTATCAGGTAGAAAATCTCAGAATGTCTTTTGCTGTTGTGTAACAAATATCTAATGGTAAAGACCTTTGATTTAAATGACACCTTATAAAGCTCTACTAGAGCTAAAATCAAGAATATCTTATATCATAGCCATTTACAGTTTACTGGGGGCTTCATTTCATTAATTAGGTAATCTCATGAATGAAAACTTGATGTATTCCGGCTAATATGAAAACAATCAACCCCTTAATCTTATCAGGCAGCTCTACATTATATTCTAATTATTTTTATCAATTTAAAGATATAAGAATAATTTAAATTATCTCGCCGACTTTTATTTCTAAATTGATTCGCTACTACAGGGCTTGTGCTTCTTATCAGCATTTTATTGATAGAGGGTTGCTGCTGACAAGACAGCTACTGAACCAATGGTTTCTCAAGGAAAAATCAAAATAATCAATCCAGAAAATTTTCTGTCGCCATCATGATTTAAATGACCGATACGAAATATTCATTTCACAAATGACACTAGTTTTCTTCCCATTGTCATCACAACAAATCCCTTCCTAAACAGGGTTGTGCCTAACACCGATTGCGACTATTCACTGGCTTTTGTTAACCAAGGAATATTTAAACATTAAACAACGACATTCGCTGCATTACAGGTTCCTGGCTTGGGACAGGCACATAGATTATGTGGCGGGATTAAACGTGTTTGTGAGTTCTCCATCCTTTACCAATTCTCTGACAGTGGTGTGACAAAATCCAATCATATTTTAAACCAAACCAAGTTCCCTTAGGCTTAGACATCAACCAAAACGCGTCCACTGGATTAAGTATAAAATTTATCATTAATCGCCAAAGAAAACAAGGTAAACTCGACTTGTACAAGTACTGTACATGGGGATTTTTTGGCGTTATTAATCATGTGTTAGAACAATCAAAATAAGCCAAGATCCAATATAAAAGCCAAAATCTGACACGAAGATTAAAAACTATTTTTCCATATACTCCAAATGTTTCGTTTACTATTAGGATAAAGTGATATAATTTGAATATCAAACTTAAAAACAAACCAATTTACATAAACAAATAAATGTTCAGATAAAATTGGTGAATGCAGATCACTATGAACCATTAGCTTCAAGTCAAACCTAAATTGTTGTTTTGATGCTATCCTTAAAAATCAGGCTAAAATATAAATGTCTATTACGACCTTTTTCGTAATGTTTGTTTTTAACGTGTCCGTCTTGGATTGATGGAATCGTAAATAAAGTATATCCATACAATGACGAAGATTAATTTTTGGTTGAGGTAACTGTGGTATCTGAAAAACTGCTGAGAGACTGAAACATTAGGCTTGACAAGAGGTAGCTTCTAATGGGTTAAGTATGACAGCTGTGAATTGATTATGTGCCAGCAGTGCAGCTGCAGCTATGTTTTTTCTGATGAATTTGCTATTGTGTAAATTGTTGTTACTGCTTTGCAAATCCATCTGTTGTTATAGTTTGACTCCCCCTCTGTTTGTTGATGACGTGATTATTCAAAAGGTATTATTCAAAAGGTAGTCATAGCAAACATTTTGAGCTGCCGTAATTTTAGCTCCAGTTGGGGGTTTCAGTTGCCGCCCATTTTCTTACATTTCATTTCCAAGTCCAGAAAATCTTTTGACACGTTTGACGAATAGGTTAATCTTTTGCTGGCCCAATTTGTAAAGTTAACAGCTATAACCGCCTCTTGAGTTTTATCACCTTATTCATAACTGAAAGTTCTCCATCTCCATATAGATATTTACTCAGAGCGTCAACTGATTTCTCGCAAACAAACTCAGACGTTTTTAGGCTAGAATTTTCCGTATCCGACATATACCTTACTATTCTATGCCGTCATGTCGATCTGTCTTTAAAACTTTATTTTTCATAGTTCAACTTTGATGATGATGAAACAGATGACAACAGTCTGCCAGTAGCACTCTTATTTCTATGTCCTTAAATGTTATTTATGATGTAAAAAGTTTTATTCTTTAGAGGTAGAATTTTAAACGATCTAATATAAATTAAAGCAATTTTATCATTTTTTCAAGTCTGGTTTAAACAACACTTGTAAAAAACTATCTGTTTATTTTATTGTTGATGATGTTTTACCATGTTCTTATACATTTGTTATCCCAGGTTATACATTGTACGGATGCTACAATCCTTTGTCGCTTACTACAGAGAATTTGACAAACTTAACTCTGACAGAATGTGTGGAATATTGTATGTATGTCGGACGACAGTTTGCTGGTCTAGAGGTTAGTGTCTCTGTCAGTCAGTCAAATGCCAATTCTAAATCCTAAAATGTAATTATTCAATCACTAATTTCGGATCTTTAGTATTGCTTATTCTACCTTAAAAAGAAGAACTCGTTTGTTATAATTTATTGTAATGAACCATATAACCTTAATTTCGATATTTAAAAATATTAAGAAAAGTGAAACCCGGTATATTCTTATATCGTATCACTTCTGTATCATTTTGCTCCTGTTTATCAATTTGGTCAATCTGATTATACAGTCCGACAAAAGTTAAGCGCCACCCTATATTTTTTCTAATAATAATTTTCATTTTACACCTATGTAAAAA
>JAULBM010143119.1:0-18297 GCA_032357055.1 Geukensia granosissima | reverse complement strand
CTTTAGCGTGTTTAGGATGTGGCTTTTCCTAAACACCTGGCGTCTTTAACGTCTGCCTCTGGACGAATTGTGATTAATACATCCCCCACAACCAGGGACGCCCCTTTTAGAGGACTAGTGCCTCCAGGACGGATATACCCAGTGCCTATTCCATCGCCGGCACAATATTTGCGAAGGTGAGTTAGAGTGTTCATACATCCCGCTCGAACTTTAGCAGGGGTTCTTCCTGCAGGCGGAGAAACCGAACTGCATATTTTTATATCCCGGCCGAGGGCGTCTTTTATAAGATATTGAAATCGATAAAAAAGTTTGATGAGAGAGAGAGAGAGAGAGAGAGAGAGAGAGAGAGAGAGAGGTAAAAGAGTCCCAATGTAATTAGGATGTGATTAGGTTTACTAGACTGGCACAAAATCGCAGACATAGCATAGCATAAACAAACATAACAATGGCCTGTTGGACAACTGGACTCAGGTTTCAAATTCAAACTTTCAAACTTGCAAGATCTTGTGGGTTTAGTTCACTCAAATATTATGACATTATAAAAAAACTTACTTAGTAAGCTAATGATATTTACATAAATTTATTTTTACAAAATGTTAGCTATTGCGCTTGATTATTGAAATATTTAATAATTTTGTTTATGTATTACGTCTGTGCATCAATCTTTTCCACCCACTCTGTGCAAGTATTCATGTTCTTTTTAAAATATATTTTGGTTTTAAGCATAAATATAAATACTAATAAAGTTACAACTCAGATGTATTGATATAATGTATTGTTCTATGTATTTCACATGTTTCATGCTTGTATAAAGCCATGTTGTCTAATATTTATGTTTCTTGTTTAAATTCGTCATTAATGGGGGCTGGAAGTTGATTAGATGTGTGCTATTTTCAATTACATGTTGCCATTGTTGCAACGAGGTTTTCTGTAGAGTCCAGGAAAGTTAAAGCTGAAATTTGGTTTTGAAAGTGTATAAATCATCAGATGCAATTGATATTGCTTACGTTTTATATACCGAGAGTGCAATAAATATTAAAACGGAAATTTAAAAAAACAATGATACACTTACCACTTGAAATACACTTTATGTCCTTACATCTGATTTCAGAAATCCCTGTTTTCCAAGAAAAGGATTTTGCAGCCCATTTCTATTTATTACACAATCGAAGCCATAGAAAAAATATCAGTTTTTCTGTTACGTCATTAAATGATACATCAACTAGTATATATTGTAAAATGAGTACTAACTAAAATATATCTATATGATTTCCTTAAATATTGATTGTATATATGTACCCAGGAAAACATATAATTAACTACCTAGTTGTACATAAATTGATGTGTACAGAATCAGACAATAAACAATTCATTGAATTTCATGAATGAAAAAACGTCAGGAAAATTTACCATGTCGGATGTCATGAAAAGGCCAAAATATGTGTTTTTACTCCAAAATATTGTACTAGAACTTGCACCACACTGTTTATGTCATATCCCACATTAATATATTTTCTCATCTCATAGAATACTTAATTAACCTTTTTTATCCATTGTTAGTAAAGTCAGCATAGTTATCATATTTTTATAGAATTTTTGTACTTTTTCATTTCAAAAGATAACTAAGTAACCATTAATGCAAACAAATATTAAAGTTGTGAAAAATGTTTGTTCATTACTGAAATAGTACAGTTTTTTTATAACTTATACGATAACATATCTTTCATCAGATCCGATTATATCATCATGAAAACAAAAATACATCTCTTATTAAGAAATGCATCACAAAATACTAATATCAATATTGACAACTCGTCCGCAGTGCTCGAAGTCAAAATGTTGAAAATACGTTAAACTTTGCCTTTTGATGAAAAAGATTTATTTTACCGTTTTTGATTTATTTCAATGTAATATTTTGTTAAATCTCAAACCTGTCTGAAAGACGTTATAATGTTTTAAAAATGAAACAAAAAAGAAAACAAAAAAAAAGTCAGCAGACAACGTAATAAGAAATCTTCTAAGAAAAAACAAAACAGAAAAACTAACTGTAGTGACAGAGGGAAAATCTTTTGGAAGGGAAATGAAGTCGCATAGATGTCAGAGTAACTTTTTGAATTAAGCCTACTTTGTTTTTTTAAAATGTTGATTTTGGTATTAATTTAATGTCCAGAATATATATGAAAATGAAAAGATATGGGGGTAAATGTCATGGAGACTGCAATCAAACCATGAGAAAAAAGACGGAAATTAGAAATCTAAGATACCAGTCCTTGTGAAAAGCTCTTTATCGCTCAAAAGGAAATTTGTGTATTCGTAAAAAAATCCTGCTCTTACCTGGATATTAAAAAAAAATGGACATGTAACAATACAATAATATGGTTTGGTAGGTACCCCCCTCTTGCGATAGGTCAAAGCAAAAAGTCAAAGAATAAGCAATAAAAGTAATTCGAAGATCAATACCACATGGGCAGACAGAAATCGTTAAGTCGGAAGAAAGACAAGAGCATGGCCAACAAAATGAAACGAAAGACAAACATAGAAAACACAACGTTACACTGAAAACTAAAGCTGGAGTAACTCGAACCCTACAAAAACCAATAACCGACGAATTATAAAAACTAAATAGAAAATCATCCAATCCGACTAGATAGACCCGAATTACAATAAATATACTAACCAAAACACATACATGAAGAAGACACTTCTCTTATAAAATCTTGTAGTTGCTGAAAGCATGCTTTAATTCCTAATTAAAAGAGATCAAGCATCCACACACGAGATGTCATCAAACACAGTATGTCCGACGATTGAGTACTGTGTAGTCAATAAACATGATGAAAGACAAGAGAATGCAATGCCACATTTATTAATATTTGGGTAAGGAAGCGACATGTGTACTTATATCTGTTTCAATGTCTAGACTTTGTTGATTAATTAGTTTGTTAAGTAAAAGAGTAATTGATAATTGATCATGATGTAATAAATTTAAAAGAACATTATTAAAAATTATTTTCTTACGGTGGTCCAGTTAGGAAGCGAAAAGGCTTGAAGCTTTCACAGGCTGGGGACCGTCACGAAAAAAAAAAACAATAACTTTTTTCATTTGAATAATAAAATAGTGGGTTTCGAGCTGTTTTAGTTGTTCATTTGATCTTAAAAGTTTTATCCATGTTAGCGGAGCTAGGAATTGTGTAATATCTGTCAGATGTCAAAAAGATGAAATTAGGTTGATTATAGGATATATCGGAGGACAATGTACTGCTGATTTTGGCGCACTCAACATTCTCTTTATGTCTTTAAACTGAACCATCGGCAACAGTCCATGCGGTCAAATCTTAGTTTAACCAGGACTGCTTACTCGTATAGATATTATGGGGAGCCGAAACTGAGTGTATCCCGTGTCAATGTCAACAGACTATTAACCAAGTCTCTGTTTAAGCTTTTTACCACTAAGTCTACTAACTACAAATTTCCCGACTATGTCTCAAACCTTGAACTTCAACTCGAATTAGGTAATGAAGGAAGGCGTCTTTATGACAAATATGATGCCTTCAAATTTCCAATAGTTTATTGTTTAATTCCAGCCGGCGCATGGCGTATAAATCTCCCATCTCATACGTTTTTTAAGACCATGTGTCCAATACATCGTTTTTCTAGACAGAGTTCGGTCACTGACAAAAATATTGCTCAGACAGAGATATGTTGCTCCTCGGTTACCATAGAAACTGCTCAGACAGAGATATGTTGCTCCTCTGTTAAAGTAATCACTCCAGAAATTTTACAGTCGATACCATAATTTAATCGGCCTTTACGAAATAGCGATTTCACAGATGAACAATGACCCTTTTCTGTGCAGAGTAAACCTAAAACAACCTTTTCGCTTTCTCCGCCTGGAGGTTATGATCTCATGGAACCTTTCCTTTTACATTAGAATAACTAATACCGGATTGGAAAATGGACAGTTCGGTGGGTGTCTTTACAGAGGCTGGAGTTGCTTACCCTTCCCTTACTACCTTAGTTCACCCCTCGGTTTTTTGTTGGGGTCCAAATTATTCATAGTATATATTTGTGTTTTTAGTTTTACATCTGAATGTGTTATGTTTCGTTTTGGCCGTGTCTCTCGACTGTCCCCTCTTGTCTATCCGTTCGCTTCCTCTTGTTTATTAAACAATCGTGGATTCCAAGATTTTGTTCCTTTTCTTTACGTTTTATCATTTAGTTAGTTTCAAATTTGTCTTGTCTCTTTGGACTATGCACTTTTGATCTCTCACATGGGTATTCTACAATGAACTTGCAGTTATGTTTTTGCAGATCAAAATTATATCATTTGGGGCATTATCTGCAGGAATGACAAGATATTTTAATGAATGATAGATAAAGTTTTGGCAACATCTGGATCTTTGGCAATTTATATGTCACTTTTGTACTCATTGATGTATTTAGTTTGCTTTTTCTAGTTTAAAGCTTTTCATATTCTGAACGGGTATCAATTTATTTCCGTCTTCTATAGTTCTGCCCATTTTCTTGCTTTGTCCAATAGAGAATACATCCGTAGCTTTAAGTTGTATTTCCAGTTGATTGATGGATAATTAGCTCCTTGGGAAAGAATTTTTTAAGAGATTAAACCTCAACGTTTTTCAAATTACAGTTTTGTGATGTTGAATATATATGGGGAAATTTGATATGCTATATGTATATTAAAATTGTGTCCTCTAATCTGTAGAATTCCAACCAAATTTACGATGACTGGAAGGACCATAATTGAATAAGGAATTGGCATTCAGGAGATTTAGGCTTTAAGTCATCAGAAGAGGGGTCCTGCAATACCGGATACAATAGGTGAAGCACATGTATAGAAAATAAAAGGAACAGTTTGATATTTGAAATAAAAAGAATATTTGCTGCAACAGAATTGTGGTATAAGATATTGCCAAAAGTGACGGCGACATTTGTTAGAAAAAGGGAAGATAAAAAAAAAGATTGAACGTGTTTTATTGTGTCACAGGTGTAATAATATCATCAATATTGTGTTAATATTTTGTTATGTTCCTATTGTCTGTAGGCTTGGCCTACAATATTATATGTTGTCAATCTGGGTGCAAAAAGATCGCCTAAACACATTAGTGATATGTTGCAACGAATTATGCCATTCCGATTAATGTACATTAAAAATAAAAACACTTTCAATTTGATGTTTCAGATCCTGTTGAATTACAAGACTGTGTGACATTTCACAACAATGACTTTGATGCCAATAGTAGAGCAATAGTTGGTAACTCTTCCGGACACCTAAATTCGACCTAATTTTTGTAGGGTTCGTGTTACCCTATCTTAGTTTTTGGTGTAGTGTTGTTCGTACAATGTTTGTCTTTCGTTTATAGTTGTTGGCCATGGTCTTTTCTGTCTTTAACGATTTCTGTCTGTCTCATGAGTATCTTCGAATCCTTTTTGGTAACGCTTTATCCTGAGTGGCAATTTCGTAGAACTCATTTGTCGACATTTAGATTTTCTGTAGTACTAAGATTAATTCATTGAATGTTTCTCAACGTCCTACAGCAAATATTACTTGCATATTCAGGGACATATTTTGTCTATTTAGATTTTCTGTATTAATAAGATTAATTCATTGAATGTTTCTCAACGTCCTACGGCAAATATTACTTGCATATTCAGGGCCAAATCATATTAATGAATGGCAATATTGACAATTGAATGTCTTTTTATAGTTTTATACAGTATTACTTAACTTTTTATAACCTACTTTCAAACATAAAATTACCTTTTAAGGAGGTTCGGGTGTCTTCCGCCATCTTGGATAGCAAACTTGTGGTATGATTATTTCTTTAATTGCAAATATTTGATTTAAAAAAGGAAATTACTTGTACGAATCAAAACTGAATACCATATTGTTATTTTTTATCTTATGAAATATTCATTTTTATGCAATTACAGAAGAAAAAGAGCATTTCAATATTTAAGGAATTCAATGTTGCCAGGGGAGGTAACTCCAATGACTTCATTTCATAAAGTATTGCACTATAGATTTATAGATTTATTAATGTAGGAAGAAAACAAGACCGGTTATCATAATTTTTTTAGTATTTTCTGATGATATATGACAAAAGCTACCTTTTTCTATTTTATCTTAGATTTCTATCGTTTTATGCACTCTATATCGAGAAAAATGTGGTTTATTCCTATATAATCAACAGAACACAAGCAGTTGCTTGAAAACGAGTTAGGTGACATAGACTTTTGATTGTAAATTTTTGAACAGCACAATATAGGTTATCTTTTGACAAAGTATTAAAAAAGATTTTTATTTAGACACACAAACATCCTTAAATGCATATTAGATTATGTCGATTGTCATGTGTTATGAATACTTTTACATTTTGTTTTTCGGGGTCTTTTACAGATTCATTTATGGTGTGGACTCTGGTTGATTGTTGAAGGCCGTTAGAACATGTCTTTTGGTGGATGACTGTTTCATGCACAATCATGCAAAACCTCCTATTTTGATATTGGTTCTCGCAAATATTCTGACAATATTCAACACTTTACCGTTTATTCTACCAATACAGTGAAAGCTTGCTTCCTATGAAGCTTGATTTTTGGACAGGCGACATTTATTAAGTAGTTTTGTCATATAAGTATATACTTGAGACTTCCTAGAAAAAGTAGAAACACATTTAATCTGCTTTTCCAATAAACGTGCATTTCTGATCATTGTTTACGTTGGCTGTAACTTGTTTGTAGCTTCAACATGGAATGTTTTGAATTACTTCATATACAACTAGGTTAACCTCAAATAGTTACATGTTTTTGAAAAGTCTATCTCACTTACATGTCAGTCTTTAGTGTCTGCCGTTGTTGTGTCCTGAAACTTACGTTTAAAACTAACGTTTACATTGTTATTCATTATATCAGATGCATGACAAAAATGAATAAACATACCAAAAAAAATAATAATAATAATATACCAAATAATGAAAAGAAATTTTATTGCATCAATTTACACATTAAATTAACAAAGTTATCATTTGTAATTTGAACTCTTCTACCTGAAAACAACACAGAAATGTAGGACATGCTTATTGAAACAATCTGACAAAGGTCAAGATAATATATATTGCACCTATATTATGTCATTAGATGAGAGGAAAACCAGCACATTCTGTAAGAAGAATAAACTAATGTGATACATATAAATCATATTTCTCTTGCATGATGTATGTATATTTCCACGAAACATGAATCATAAGCAGGAACTAATTATCCTTCCGGATTACCTCAGTTGGTTTTTTAAGTTATTGGTTAGTGAATCTTGTCACGACCTGATTGGCCCTTTAGTTTTCGTTTCTCCAGACGTCGGTCAAGTGATTTTTATTCTCCATAATTTTTTTTCTGCAATATAATTTCTTAATGCACTATTTCTAATAGGATGTTTTTAATATATTTTCATTTCTATTATACATACCATATTGAAATTTATGTCATAGATTATTGAAGTTGATATGTTTATTATAACAAAGATTATTTTCATTATAACACAGTTAACAGAGTTTTCATTGATTATTCATTGCTTGTTGCTTAATTTCCAGCGGGAAATATCTCATGCTTATTCAAGAGGGAAGCAAATTTACAAACAATAAATCAATATGTAGACTGTGATCAAAGGACCGGTAAATGCGGTAAAGAAGGACTTTTAGACTGCCACAGTGGAAAAATTGTGGATTACATAGGAGCGGAAATTTAAGCCTTGTAAATGATCACTCAAAATAAGCTGTTACAGGGGGTCTTTAGCGTGCTTAGGACGTGGTTTTTCCTAAACACTCTTTAACATCTGCCTCTGGACGACTTCCCAACAACCAGGGACAACCCTTTTAGAGGACTAGTGCCTCCAGGACGGAGATACCCAGTGTCTATTCCATCCTCGGCACAACCTTTGCGAAGGGGAGTTTGAGCACTTATACATCCCGCTCGAACTAACGGACGCCCACTTAGCAGGGGTCCTTCCTGCGGGCGGAGAAACCGAACTGCCTATTTCTATATCCCGGCCGTCCTCGGAAAGGGGGGGGGGGCACAGATTCTGGAAATTGATATGTCTCTTATAACACAGAATATTAAAGTTGATAAAAAAGTGTGATGAAAGAAAAATAGAGAGAGAGAGAGAGAGAGAGAGAGAGAGAGAGAGAGAGAGAGAGAAAGAAGTAGTACAGAGTCCTCATGTACTTAGAATGTAATTATGTTAACTAGACTGCCACAACATCGCCGACATAGCATAGCATTAACAAACGTAACTATGGCACTGTAGAACAACTGGACTCAGGTTACAAATTCAAACTTTCAAACTCGCAAGAAAAAACAAAAGTTCACAAATAATATTGAAATGGAACATTCATTTAATAAAGACAATGTTTCTGATAGATCAGATATTTAACGTCATGACAAATCAGATTTATACAAACAGCTATAAAAAATCCGGAAAAAATACCGAGATTAAGTTTAATTCTGTGACTGTTAGGACAAAAAAAAATATTTGAATCTATATTTTCTTCTTTGAAACATACTATTGGATCTTGTGGGTTTAGTTCACTCAAATATTCTGACATTATAAAAAACTGACTCAATAAGCTAATGATTTTTACATAAATTTATGTTTACAAAATGTTAGCTATAGCGCTTTATTATTCAAATATTTAATAACTATGTTTATGTACTACGTCTGTGCATCAACTCTGTGCAAGTATTCATTGTCTTTTTAAGATATTTTGGTTTTTTAGCATTAATATAAATATTAATAAACTTACAACTACGATGTATTGATATATGTACAACTAATATATTGTTCTTTATATTTCACATGCTTCACATGCTTGTATAAAGCCATGTTATCTAATATTTATGTTTCTTGTTTAAATTCGTCATCAATGGGACTGGAAGTTTATTAAATGTGTGCTATTTTTTTTTCATGTTGCCATTGTTGCAACGAGGTTTTTTGTAGAGTGCAGGAAAGTTAAAGCTGAAAAATGGTTTTAAAAGTGTAGAAATCATCAGATGTAATTGATATTGCTTACGTTTTATATACCGAGAGTGCAATAAATATTATAAACGGAAAGTTTTATAAACAGTGATACACTTACCACTTAATACACACTTCATGTCCTTACATCTAATTAAAAATTCCTATTTTCCAGGAAAAAGGTTTTGCAGCCCATTGCTATTTATTACACAATCGAAGCCATAGAAAAAATGTCAGTTTTACTGTTACGTCATTAAAAACATACACTATCATATATTGTTAAATGAGTACATGTACTAGGCTGGAATATATCGATATGATTTCCTTAAATATTAAATGTTTATATACACCCAGGAAAACATATAATTAACTAACAAGTTTTACATAAATTGATGTGAACAGAATCAGACAATAAACAATGCATTGTATTTCAAATATGGAATGAAAATACGTCAGGAAAATTTTTACCATATATGATGTCATGAAAAGGCCTAAATATGTGTTTTTTTCGCCAAAATTCTACTAGAACTTGCACCACACTATTTATGTCATATCCCACAATTCTACATCTTCTCATCTCATAAAATACTTAATTGACCTTTTTTATCCATTGTTAGAAAAGTAAGCAAAGTTATCATATATTTATAGAATTTTGCACTTTTTCCTTTTAAAAGATAACTGTGAAATCATTAACGAAACAAATATCAAAGTTATGATTAATGTTTGTTCTTTCCTGAAATAGTACAGTTTTCTATAACTTACATACATGAGATCCGATTATATCATTATGAAAACAAAAATATATCTTTTATTAAGAAATGCATCACAAAATACTAATATCAATTTGATGCACTGAATGGCCATTTCATTGATTGACAACTCGTCAGCAATGCTCGAAGTCAAAATGTTGGAAATACGGTTAAACTAAGTATTTTGATAAAAAAGATTTATTTTACCGTTTTTGATTTATTACAATGTACATTGTAATTTTTTGTTAAATCGCAAACCGGTCTGAAAGACGTTATAATGTTTAAAAATGAAAGAAATAAGAAACAATCAAAGTCAACAAACAACGTAATAAGAAAAAAAAACAACAGAAAAACAAAGTAACTGTGGTGACAGAGGGAAAATCTTTTGTAAGGGAAATGGTGTCACATAAATGTCGGAGTAATTTCCGGAATTGTGCCTACTTTGTTTTTTTAAATCTTGATTTTGGTACTGATTTGATATCTAGAATATATGAAAAGGAAAAGTATGGGGTGAATGTCAGAGAGACTGCGATCAAACCACGAGAAAAAAGGGAATTTAGAAATCTAAGATGCCAGTCCTTGTGAAAAGCTCGTAATCGCTCAAAAGGAAATTTGTTTATTCGTAAAATAATTCTGCTCTAACGTGGATATCACAAAAATGCACATGTAACAATAAAATAGGTACCCCTCTCTTGATAAAGGTCAAAGCAAAAAGTCGTTAACGAGCAGTAACCGACAAATTATAAAAATCAAACAGAAAATCACCACATCCGACTATATAGAACCTGAATTACAATAAATATACTAAAAATACATACAAGAAGAAGACACATTGCAGTTGCTGAAAGCATGCTTTAATTCCTTATTAAAAGAGATCAAGCCTCTGAACACGCGATGTCATCAAACACAGTATGTCCGACGATTTAATACTGTGTAATTAATAAACATGAAGAAAGACAAGATGAATGCAACGCCACATTTATTAATATTTGTGTAAGGAAGCAAAATGTGTACTTATATTTGTACAATAAAAACAAGTTTTCATGTGTTGACTTTGTGGATTAATTGGTTTGTTAAAAAGAACAGTTAGATTCAATCGATCATTTTTAATTTTTTGACTTTATATGTAATATTTCCATAAAATGTAGCATTTGATCTCCCTTGTCGTATCAGGATTCTACATTTGCAGCCATATTGACTGTACATTACAGTATTTCATTCAAAACACCTCGAATTGCATTCTGTAGTACCTTTTTTGAAGCTGTTCAATGTTATAAACTTTTAAAAATCTCTACTCGTACTTATTCTGTTTAATTTATTTCATATCGGTTAGTCTTAATAGTTGACTTGAAAGCGTTAACTGCACTTGTATCGAAAAAAATGGGTAAAAAAAAAGAAAACATTCATCTTTTTCTATCAAAATTGACACTTTTGTCGAAAACCATTCATGTGTTTCCGTTCTCACTGCACAGTATTAATCATAAGACTGTTATCATGCAAATATTATGTTGCCTAAAAATGTTCTAATCCACATGGTCTTAAAATTCATCTTAAGAAACTTATCGGTTAAGGATATCGTCACAGCATTATTGTAAAATCTTTAAATATGGTTTTTATTGGAACTAATATTGATTTTCTTTTTAATAGCTTAATACGGAACTAAACAGTGTATACTTGTTATAACATTTTCAACTTTCTGTCTATATACATTTCCTATTTACATTTGCACAACCCATGTTTTTCTTTGACTTCTTATGATATTTAAACACTAAATCCAATTGGACGTGTTTAAATTGACACCGCAGTGAAGGACAACTTGGTTTCCTGAACGGTTGCTTTTGGGTTTTTAACTAGCAGCTAGCAACTGCGAGTACACTTTTGAGGTCGATACTTTTGTTGTATCTTTTATTAAGTTTTAATTATATATTTTTATTTGTTTTCAGTATCGATCTCAAATGTTAAATCCTTATCAACCGATTTTTATAATGTGTTTTTTATTGTCGATTTGTCACACCATTGTTCCAGGTTAGGGGGAGGGTTGAGCGCTCACCAACCGGTTTAACCCCGCCACATACTAATGTGCCGGTCCCAAACAAGGAACCTGTAGTTCAGTGGTTGTCGTTGATTATTAAAATTAATTCGAAGACAATAAAGGGACAGAGTCATTTATTGTTATATGTTCACCATTTTTGCATTAGATTAAGTCGATTGTCTGTTTTTTGTATAGTTTCACAATTTGTATTTCGGGGTCTTTTACAGCTTCCGTTATAGTATGGACTCTGGTTCATTGTTGAAGGCCATATTGGAACCTGTAGAAGTTTAAATTATATTGTCATTTGGTGGGTGGCTGTCTCATGGACAATCATGCCACATCTCTAATTCTATATTTATCAACCACATGAATGGCAAAAGACGATTAATAATATTTCACAATTTTATTGCATCATAGTATAAATAATAATAAACAATTTTATTGAGGATTGTTTCATACAAAAGTTAAGGAATACAGAGATCATTAAAATGTCTTGAGCATAATATTTTGTTTACTAAATCATGTAGCAATTAGAACAACTTAATTCCAATAAATATGCTGAGTAGGCTGTTAAAATATACCTTCGATGTTAGCTTAATAGACAAGGACATTTATACAAAACCTCATCATTTTCAAAAAGGATGGGTTTGACTTAATAGGTTTTAATTGGACCGGTTTGTGAACATTTGAAAAAAATGGTACAAAAATGAAATGATCTTTTTCTCGTAAATTCAAAAATTCTGCAAGTAATCTTGAAAATCGGTTTGTATAATGACTAGTATTTAGAGATCAAAAGAAAATACATAAATGCATATAATGCATTTCAGATACATTTCGATAACCTAATAACACAAAATTCTTAGTTATTATTTAAACTTTTGTACACTCTTCACGCCATTTAGTTTATCACACATCTCATCCAAATTTCCCATTCTATTTTAACATTTGGACCTCACCATAATTTCCTTACTTTATCTTTACATTTGGCTCTCACTTATACTTCTCTTTCTATCTATACATTTGGCTCTCACCAAATTTTCCCACTCTATCTTAACATTTGGCCCCAACCTAGATTTCCTCTTTTTATCTTAACATTTGCACCCAGCTAAGTTTCTCATTCTATCTTTACATCCGGCCTCACCAAAATTTCCTCATTTCTTAGCATACATCGTAAACCAAATGTCCTCACTCTCTCTTCGCATTCACATATCCATCACTCTTTTTCACCAATACAGATTGTCTATCACAGATACAGTCTATATACTGGCACATATATAAATGCTTTATAAAGCATTTGGATAAAATAAGTACAACTTTGCTTTGATATGAACTCATTCTCAAAAATATTGTTGTATCTACAAACACATGTACAAAATTTTAAAACAAAAGTTGGTTTGTTTATCGATGCTTTGCTGCTGAATTTTAATTGCTAAGGATTGGTTTCTCTTTCTCTGCAGTTGCGTTCCTTAAACCATAACGAACGTATGCAGCAATGTCCATTGTAGCGGTATATAATATAAGACAGCATCACAACACAAGTGACAAGAGCACTAGTGCTTCTACTATAATTGTTATCTTATCTTGCTCAGAAACAGCTATCTGCAATTGTTTCACTGATATTTATTAACTTATCACAGTTTAGCTTGGTCAGTCCGGGGTAACTCGTCTATGCCCTATTTAAGGCAGTAAAACAAGTTATCTGAATCACAAATGTCGATTGATGCTCAAAATCAGAGCTGAAACATGCCAAATGAACTACTGCCACGAATGGACTGGACGGTTTTCGAAGATGGCGTACTTAATGCGATCTTCAGTTCATCTCCTCTTTTTAAATGTTTGATTTGTTCAATGTAACTGACATGGTTGAATCTTTTATTTGTTACCAAACATGAAATTTTGCTCGATTCAATGTCTTTGAAATTACTACCGGTATCACTATGACGTAACGAATGGATAATGTCCCCTAACGATGTTGCATTTACAACGTCCATTACTATGGCAACCCTGTTGTACATGAAATAAACACCGTCCTCTGGAACTATGATACTCTCTCCGTTGACACTTATATCTGTAGTTTTCATTTTCACTTCCCAGTTCTTCACACACTTTAGTAATCCTACAAAAACCAATGAAAGGATATGATCAAGTGCATCGTAAGAACATATCATTGAGAGAGGTTTAAAACTTTAGATCTCGAAAGACTGAAACTAAGATAATTAAATATCAAGACGAATCCAAGAAGAAGAAAATATTAGCCATGATACAAATAAATGAAAAACGATAAAAATTTCAAGACTTTTAAAGAAAACATTTTGAACGATTTGGTATAAGAGAATCAGGCACCTTCACCTGTCTGTGAAAACGAAAATTTTAGGCAAATAAACTATTAAAAATTTTCAAATATTTTTGAAAATACAAAATTATCAATGTTAAATAAACATGGAACATTTAGGTATGATGTATGTAATTATTTCATACATGAATGAACAAATCGCAGCTACAAGCATAAAGTAATTACAAATCTGGTTTGTTCCAAATTGTGATCTTAAAAACTCTCAATAATTTTCATAATTTTGAGAAGAAAACACTTACTTGAGTCTCTGTTGCACTGTGATAAATCAGATGGTTCTGTTTTAAAGTGAAAGGCGGCTTAAAATATACAAAAGTGTTTGAATAAAACAACAACAACAACAACAAAGCAGTTTAGTTGAAACATTTATTTTTGAATTCATATAGAATTATTGGTATTCAAATTATATTTTGCATCAAATTCATTATAGAAATTAAAAAATTTTGACAAATTTTGTTCAAGAACTCACCTTTGGTGTTCTGTCTCGTTGAAGCACTTTTAATGTACTGAAAAATAACATTAACACATAATCAATATATCATAAATCTTGGTTGTAACCTTTCGTATAAAAATTATTTGAAATTGAAAAAAGGAAAAACATATATTTTTGTGTGAATTTCATTTCTTAAGTTACAGAAAAGTCCTGTTAAAATAATTGCACTTCTTCATACATTTTAGGTGCAATGATTTAACAGTCACGTTGTAACTCCGTGATACTTGACCAAAAAGTATTTCAGATCTAAATCTTGAACAGTACAATCGGCAAAAGAAGTGACAAGGGAATAAGTTAAGTACCTGCATAAAGGAATCCATGAAATCTCCCATGGTGCATTGCTCCAAGCTAACAAAAACATTGCTTTCAACTTTCTGTCCATTTTTGTACAATCTTCCGAGTTTCTCTAATATCAGTTGACAATTAATAGTTGGATTTCTGTCAGAAGTATGTGAAGACGGCGATGGTTCTAATAACGCACCAGTTTTAGGTGTTGGTATAGGTACTCTTGTTGTTATTGGATACCCAGGGTTCGACTTCCGGTCTTCGTTGTTTAGTGATGAAACGTGCGGTATGATAAAAACCATGCATGTAATGACAACAACCAATAATATTGCATTTAAAATCAACATGACGGTGAAACTGATTTTTAGTTTATGATATGAGAGCACAATGTCAGAATATTGTTTTTGTAGTTCACTGTACTGTGGCGCTAACAAACTTTCAGACAAGCTGTACTTAGTCATTCTTCTTGGTCCTAACTCAGCTGGTACGTCTGCTACCTCTGAGTATGTATTCTCGTGACAACTTGGGCACATGGACACTTGTGAACACTCTGAAGTTAATCTAAATTTTGGCCGAGATCCCATTTTTTATTAGTTTTTATTTTTGTTTTCAACCTACAAGTTTCTTGAATGAAATGTTTCCATAATATACATCCTCAACAATTTTTGTTAATTACAGACAGCGTCCGGAATATTACATGTTTCTAATATAGAATTTCCACCGGATATCCTTTGTAACGAAATCACTGGAGTAGAATCATTCGTTATTTAATATCTTCTAGTAATCAAAACAATGCATTTGTCTTCCTTATTTGACTGAAATTGAAAGAAACTATACTTAAGTATACTGGCATTATAATTAAAAAGTCCGAATGATATAATCTCAAATCATGCGTTTTAATCGAATGCACATTAAATTCAACTGAAAACATGCATTTGAGTATCATCTAGGGGAATACTTATTAAAATTAACTTTAATTATCATCTATGGGAATACACATTTAAATTAACTCACATGGATGATAAAGCAGTAAATGTAATCATACACTGATTTATAAATAATGACAAAAAGGACAAGAATGACCTCTTAAAGGACAATCCGCGCAGTTTGGTTAAATTCTGAACTACTGGGAGTCCGTCGGTAGCATTTTTGTAGACAAATGTAAAATCTCAAAAGTATCCACAACTTTATAAACACATTTCAATAATGATAATAATTCTTTTGTTGATATATATGCTGTTTATAATACATGTAATACATGTACCTTGATTTTGAAACTGACGCATACAGATATGGATATTGTAATCGTTGCTATTGCGGGAACATTTATTTTCAGTTCTTTTGCAAAGAATTTTAGAAGACATGATAATTATTTTTTTTACAAAAATGATCATCAATTTTTAAGTTGATTCCATTTCGCACTTTTAGAATTATCACAATTATACATTACAAAACCACCCTAAAACAAAAATTATAAAAGCCAGATAACCAATTCAAAGCTAAAGTTATACTACATAATGATATTAAATTAAAGTTAATGCATTATGCATATTAAATATACACCATGTAAA
Organism: Geukensia granosissima; assembly: GCA_032357055.1. Classification (NCBI taxonomy): domain Eukaryota; kingdom Metazoa; phylum Mollusca; class Bivalvia; order Mytilida; family Mytilidae; genus Geukensia; species Geukensia granosissima. Next base: position 1,792 of record JAULBM010143119.1, on the reverse strand, counting down.
CGCTAACATTACCTCAGTATGTAAACCACATCCATATGATTAAATAATGATACCAGCTGACAAAACCACAATATTTACCTGATAATAAAAATGTAAACATTATGACTAAAAGTGCGGGTACTTACTTACCTGCTATAGGTAAAGAATACTAAAATCAATCAAATATAAGGCAATATTTTTTCTTGTATTGTTAGATGTTTCGGATAGTTCAAAAAATAAAAAGCGCTGCTGAATTTCCGGAAATCACGTTGACCCGGTACTTGATGAGACAACATCAAAACGTAATACTAGCTCAAGGACGTCCCAGTTTATTGTATATATATAATTTCACTTCAATGAACACCTGAAGAAACCTGATTAGGTCACGTGACCAAGTAGACGGTAAACAGTTAACAAGTAAAATTTAACACAAAAATACAATGCACATGTCCTCAGTTAGTATTCAATTCATGATTCGAATTTCAAAATACAACTTAGTTTACCCATTTGAACAGAGATGGAGATTTTTTGAGTCTAAATGTACATTTTAATGAGTTACTTCTCATCAGTAGCATTAGACCAAAAAGATCCACACTTATAATCTATGTCAGAGTTTGTTGGAACGGGTAAAAACGTAATGGAAGAAAAATGTCTGCCGTATTCTTATAAAATAGTGTTTATTTTGCAGATTGAAAAAAGTGCAAGTAAGCTGTGGTAATACTTTTTAGCAATCACGATGTATTTTAAGCTGCGCCGAGTTTTTAATTCTCTACGAGGATTTTACATTGTAAAGTCTGCCATTTGTTTACCGGAAGTGGTTATTTGCACGCGCTAGCGCGAGACCGGGAGTACACATTGTCAACGCTGCGTAATAATTAAGTAATTAAACTAGGATTTGATAACATGCAAACATGGCTCGAGGTGCACTTGAATGGAAATTAAAAAGTTATTCTTCTTATATGAATCGCCAGAGAAGGTCCGATCAAAAGAAATGTGCATCATTTTTTAAATAACTTTATATAGGTCAAAGTTAAGCGGTCCCGCCTAAAACGAAGATGGCCGACCCTCAATGTTAAATGTCCGTAAAGAATTTCAGGGGCAGATAATAGTATGTTAAACGTTTTTTAAAGGCGTTAAACATAAACCGTTAACTGTGGGGTAATACTTTCTTTTGATTAAATATATATACAAAGGCAGAATCGCACAAATAAATTAATCAAGCTCGAAAATCACACTCCAGTAAAGCCTGACATAAAGTATATATGTATATATACCTAAACACTAACGAGGTAACCAATTTCATTTTCAGGAAAAATACCCGTGACAGCGTCGGATGAAATTTTTCATAAACAAATGTCTGTCCCCGCTTTATATCGTATTTTACATGGGTTGACAGATCTATGGCTTTTCTTTAAAATGAGCCATATAAAAAGACTTTAGGTCAAGAAATAAAAAAAGTTATCGTCTGCAAATTTTTAAAAATTGCCCCAAAGGTCTAGGTAGGACAAATTGCTTGGCTACCTGCATGACTGGAAGCTTTCTGGGCATGTGGATAATTAATTTAATATCTGCCACTGCTTTTAATATTTCAGTTACAGTTATTAAGCCTACTATCATGACAATTCTACTTTCACATCCTCCCTAGTTCCGGTTCCGCCATGAGTGCGTGAAAAGAAAACCGAAGGACCAAATATTGTGTTATAACCCCTGAAATAAGCCACAGACACGATTTAAAGTAAACATATATCCTCAATTTCTTACAGATTGGTAAAAATGAGTGGAAAACTTATTGATGAACCAGGGTTTCAAGAGC
>JAULBM010143008.1:0-18301 GCA_032357055.1 Geukensia granosissima | reverse complement strand
TCGTGAGCTAGCACGTTAAAAATCCGGCTCAGCGTGTCGGTCTAGTACAAAGCAGGGTTCATTCATCATCACTCATCTTTATATGCTCTCGTCCTGAATATGCATGAAATACTTGCCACAGGACGTTAAGCACCATTCAATCAATCAATCAATTGAAAGAAGTTGATCAGTCTTGTTTTGTGAAAACCTTGCTGCAATGTAGATCCTTCTGTAAAATGTAATATTATCATTATTTGTATATATTTTTGCAAAGGAATATACATGTTTATATTAATCATTTTTGATAATTTCACCACAGGTCTGTGACTCCAACAGAACTTGGGAGGCGACGACATCTATCTTCGACTGGGAGTTTTGAAATAGACTGGTCAGATCCTATACAACATCTCAATGAAGTTGATATTCCAAGGTAAGATTACATTCAACATTTCTCTTTCTTTTTTTAAGCTTTTGTTGAAACAGAGGGTATTAAAAATGAAATATAGTTCTTGGTCTGTCATGTCTGGTCATTTATCATTTAAAGTTTATGCTAATGTTTGATGAGCTGTACATGCATGCTTAATGAATTATTGAAGTCCACTCTTTACCAGTTACCCTGTTCATTTTTGGATTGGAATTGATTAGGTTTAAACAGATTTTTCTGCCAAAAATTTACTATATTTATGTTTTAAGAAAGCAATTTCCTGTACATATAGATACCATGATACATGGAAAAGTGCATTGCATGAGATGTTTTCAATAAATAAAATTATCAAATCTTTATAAAATTTCAGTATATCTGATGAGCTATCAAGCAGCAGTATTAAACTATTCGATAGAAATTTTGGACGATCACTTTTGGCTGGCTACTCCAATCATTACCTGCCTGATTTTGTATTACATGGCACATCAGAAACTGGATTCCAGCATAAACTTATGAATGACCTTCAACTATCTGTTCAAGTAAGTATTTTTTAAATTATAAAGGAAACAAACATTTGATTGAAGGTTTAATGAATGGATGTCTGTGAATAATGCACAACAGGTTAAGGACTTTTTTGGTGACATCAGCCTTTGTAAATTGGGATTGGGGGAAATATTAAACAGGATCTGGGTTTTGGACTTTTTTTTTCAGGATTTACTTGGGAATCCGGGATTTGATAGTAATTTCATGGGATTCTGGGTTTTGTCCCATTCTACACACCCTCATTCCTGTATGAATAATTCTAAATGTAAACTATATTTTATGTGATAATAAAACAAAACAAATATTATATGTACAAATAATGGACAAGGGTCATTAAGGCACATATTTGGCCCAAGAATCTGGATTTTGAATAATGTCTATAGAAAGAAAATCCAATAGAATGTTTAGTTTTATTGGTTCTACAACAGTCACATGGCACATAAAAATATTACTTAATTTGATACAAGTTTTTATACAATTTTTTTTTTCAATTTTAATATAATTCACACAATTCAACATCTATCAAGTACAAATGTTTGATTTAAATATCTATGTGAAGTTTCACTGTGGACATATCTATTTGGAAAAACACCAAACTTTAGTATTTTTACCGAAAATGTTACATTTCTGATTCCATTTTGTGGAAATGACAAAAAGTATATGAGAATAAGTATTGAATTATTAAAACACGGTTATTAAAAAGCATTTTCACAACAACAACTTATTATTGTAATTTGGGGCAAATATGGGGCTTTAAGTACTTACTCCTTTGGTGGTTAAAGGATTGCAGATTAAATTTGTTCAGTATTTTTCGGATTACAAGACAATATTTTTTTTTAAATGATTACTTTTCCCATTTCAAGTCTGCGGATGATGCCATTTAGACCTATAGTCTACATAGGCTTGAAGCCCTAAAAGTACAGTGATGTATTGCATGTCTGAATAGGTCCGCTTTTTAATAGCTATGCAAATTAAAAAAATAAACCAACTTCATTTATTTTAATTTTGTTTAAAACTTTTTATAACTTCAGCATTCTGTATTAGATGAGACTATATCAGAGGCAGTTGGCATTGTTGCTGATACAGATAAATTGTAAGTTTAATAGAATAAAGTTCAACTTTGGTAGCTTATACTCCTATGGTCTTTGTTGTAGAGGTACTATAGGTCGACTGTACTTAAAGGTTAAAGTTTATTCTTTATGACATATTGAACCAGGTTTTTTCAAATGTTATTTAGTATGAAAAAGAAATTACTTATTTAAGATGTCTGACCATTTTCCACAGATATTTTACTTTGAAAAATTTATTTTTGAAGCATAAAAAGTATTTTTCCAGTCATCTTTAACTAGCAAAGAATTGAATGATATAGGCAAGTTTAATAATTAAATCTGCTTTGATTTCAGAACTGTAGAAATTAACAGTAGTTTATGTCCAGACAAGTCACCACAGCCAGTTGTAGCATCACAGCTAGTTTGTAATCTCATTGAAGCCGTCCAGCAGCTGTTTAAACTGAAAATGAGCCCAGAGTTTGTAAGTACAAATGTGCACTGTGAAATAAAGATTCCAGACATTTTACCAATGCATCAAAATTTAGTGTGCAGTTAAAAGTTGATTTAAAGCTTTACAAAAGTTTGATTAGCAATTACAAAGACACAGAATACGATTGACCATTAAGTTAATTTGGGACAGGATTAATATTTTTGCAAGTTTCAATCATATAACATTGACAATTTCTCAATCAAAATTATCTGTATACATGAAAAAGAAGAGGGAATGTTGATTTGTGTGTGATACTATCAATAAACTGTAAGTGTTATTTAGATTTTTTGTTGATACCATTTACACTATTTAATGTCATTGTAAAATGTTTTATGAATGAAGTAACTTATTATTGTAATGTTAAGTTGGCATTACAAAAGTTAAGGTATTGTCCTTATAAATGGATTGAACTTCTTTATGTCTAGCCATTTGAAGTGTTGGACAGGGTAAGTAATGTTTACAAATTCACATAAAAATCTATCAAATTTAGGTTTAAAAGCTGCAAAATTTATTAATTTAGTCATTTATTTATTCATTTTAGTGTTTGATGCATTTGGAGGATAGACTTCAAGAAATTTACTTTAAAAGTAAAATGTTAGCTGAGTATTTGAAAGAAGTTACAGTGGACAGTTCCAAACAATGTAGTGTTCATGAACTCACTCAAGTGTTGGGGTAAGTTACTTACAACATGTAAAAAAATTACAGGATTCCCATTACATGAAATATAAAAATGGTCTCTTGAAGCTATTAAATGGATTCTGAAATTAAGGTATTCAGACCACAGGGTATACTACCTGAGGAGAAAATAACATAATAATCAAACTAATTATCACAGAATTTTCTATTCTGAATTAGGTCAATTCAGGAAATGAAGAAAAGAATTTTGATTTTATATGAAATAATAGTGAAATTAAGAATATTTGACCACCATTTTTATCATGGCCTGGATACCTTAAGTGTAGTTTATAAATTGCCAGTTTTAGAGACAATTTAAATTTTAAATTTTCAATGTCAGATTCTTGGTCAGCTTCTAAATAACTTGCAAAATTAATACACAAGCAGCTTAATTTTGACTCATGTTTCGCCAGATTTGAATATATTCAGATTTATGTCACTGAAAGCCTTCTTCACTATCAAATTAAATTTTAATGTTTTTATCATTTTAGATTTGAGAGGGGAGATCTTCCATTACTGATGGCGATAGCAGGAACACACTCTTTATTACCAGTGTGCCTATGATAAATATATAAATAATGAACAATTAATGACTGTGTATAATTACAATCTTCAAATTGAAATCAGGGTAATATTTAAATTTAATGTCAAATGCATATATACAGTGTAGGTGTGTAAAATTGTGCTATTTTTTTTTCTTTTTTAATTGCTAGTCTGTTGTTTAATGGAAAAATTACATCAAAATTATTTGAATTAGTACTGAATTTGTATTCAAGGCCACAGAATGCATTTAGTCTTTTACTAAACTGTTATATAAAGTACTTGTGTAAATGACTTTTTTGATATTTCATTGTGATATTGTGTTGAGAAAGGAATTGTTATTTATGGCTTATTTGATACTGAATGACTGACATGGATTGTTTGCACATATATGATTCTGTAAACCATTGCGGGAAACAACTATCTATTAAGTGTTTGTTTTATGTAAAAGTAAATTGTAAACTAACTTTAAAGGAGACTGATTTGTTTTTATTTTTAATTTCCACAACGTGAAAATAATCATACAAATCACTGCAAATTGTCACATAATTTTAAAACATCAACATTCATTATTTCATGTTACGGCACTTCTAAGAAGTGAAAAGTTCCAACTATTAAACTTAAAATGGCAAGCAATTTGTATGTATTTTTGAATATTCACAAAGTGAAATTTTTCTAATTCCAAAAAAGGAAAATCACTGTAAATTTGTACATTTAATTGATAAGTGACAATAACAATATTTGTCTTTCAGTAAGTTGGTTTACAGTTTGAGGATACATTGTAATATTTTGAGAGAATTTCTTACTGTATTATCTTGGTGAATTTACCTTAATTCTTTTGTCTTGTAATAGTGATACCTGTAACTCATTTTTAAAACTATTTGTAAACCATTGAATGTAGTAATTAATACCGGTATAATTGTTGATTTTTTATATTGATTTATACATATCATTTTCTGCAATATGTTCTTGATATGAAGCAGCAAATTCTATTTATTATTGCAGCTATACAAATAAACTCTGCTCAATTTATAGATTTGAAGTTTGATTTTAATGAACTTTATCCAAACAATAACCTGCTCCAGAACGAGAAAATAGACACAGGATTTATGTATGCGAGACACTAAATCATCCAATACAAGAATAATAGGTCCTTATATCAGTGTATATTGAACATGTATAATTTATTGGCCGATTCTTTAGTTAGTGAGAAGGCTAGTTCAAACAGAAAATGTATAAAACTGAAAGAAAATGCATTTGCAGGTGAACAGCTTTTTTATTGCTCTTTTTAATCTTGAAAATGGCTGTATCTTTGTTAAAATAAAGTTTCAAAATAAATTGATTTAAGGTTTTTGAAGTTGATAAAGGGGGTTGTTGGGTCAGTATTTCAGACCTGTCCAAAATTCGCCTTTTATCTCTGATTATTTAATTTTGTGGACAGAAATTGGATTGTCTGAAATGATGCCTTCATAGACAATATTTGGTTTTGTTTTATAAAGATTTATGCAGCAACTAAATATCATGAAAACCTCTCTCTGGTAGAGACAAAAAAAAAATGTGAAAAAGAATCTTAACATTGCCATGACCTTGACACAAAATCCAAGCTCTGCAATGTCTTAATAAGTTAAAAAAATACTGATAATACATGTAGTAAAAAATTTAATGAATTAGACAATTGAAGATGTCTTGCCTAAATATTTGAATGTACACAGAGTATACTAAATTAAGAAAACATGGAACTGATCCATGCCATGTAATACTTTAAATCACTCGAGGATAATTTTCACAAATGCCTAGCAACAGATATAACCATATACCAGTGATGAAATCCATCTCTGTGGGTCTTGCTGTAGTAAAGATTCTGTTCACAGTTCATCCTCTTAGAAAGTAAAGTTCAAGATCAGTATATATATTTGTTTATTTCATGCATAATTTTCACAAAAAGGACTTTAATTTGATTTTCTTACTTGACCTTGAAGTCAAAATTTAAGACCAAGAGTCACCAACCATGGTATGTGACACATTGACTTGAGGTGATCTACCTACATGCCAAATACCTTGAATACTAAATAGCAGCAAGGCCATCATGAATTTGTCATGAAAAAGCATGAATATTACCTTGAGGTCAAAGTTCACCAACCAGGGAATGTGCTACATCTGTCCAAAGTGATCTACCCACTTGGCAAATATCAAAATTAAACATTGAAGGACATATTTAAGCATGGACACAAAACACAAATTGGCTCTGACATCAAAGATCAGCAAACATTATATGTGGTCTACATGCAATATATCAAAATCCTACCTCACAAGACAAAAAAGAAACAGCAAAAGTTCAAAGTGAGATCAAAGTTCCAGGTCATCGGTCAACAACCTTGGTAAAGGACACATCAGCTTGCAGTGACCTACCTATAAGCCAAATATCAATTCTTCCTCAAAAGACAACTGAGGTGCTTCACAAGAGCAGGATGATACTACCGCAGCACATTGAAAGGTGAAAGGTGAACAAAAGACCCTTTGGGTAAGTGTGGACACAGTATTTTGTTGGATACAGTATAGAGCTGGACACAGTGATATGACTGTTAAAAGATCATTTTGACTCATATTATCCTCAAAACTGGTGTCACTTAGTTAATTTTTTCATAAGAAATTATTCGGAGAAAAAACCCATTGTATTAAACAAATAAAATTTTTTCACATAAGAAATTGAATACCTCTCCCCCCACTACTTTGACCCCTTATAACTTGAAAATCTGTTGTCATACTACTGAAAACTCTCATTGAGAGGAATCAAATGCAAAAAACCCCATCAAAATCTGATGAAAATTAAAAATTTCTGATCTCCTTAAAATCACATTTTTTTAACCCCTTGACCCCATTTACATAAAAATTAGAAAAAGCTACAAAAAATGCTTGAATTAACTTAGGTCGCAATTTTTATGCGGAATCATTTGGAAAAAAAAACATCGAAATCGGATCAAAAATAAAATTTTTCCATAATATACCTAATTGAATTACCCTTTCCCCCAAACATTACTTTGACCCATTTTAGCTCGAAAACGGTACGAGATAGAGAAAATCTGTTGACATACTACCGAAAGCTCTCATTGAGAGAATCAAATGCAAAAAAACCCATCAAAATCGGATGAAAAATTAAAATTTCTCATTTCCTGCAAAATCGCTGTTTTTTTAACCCTTTGACCTCTTTTATACAAAAATCAGAAAAAGCTACAAAAAAATGCTTTGAGTAACTTTCATTGCATTTTTCATGAGGAATCATTTGGAAAAAACCCCATCAAAATCGGATTAAAAATAAAATTTTTCCATATTAAAAAAAATTGACTTCCCCCTCCCCCCACTACTTTGACCCCTTTTAGCTCTAAAATGGTACTAGATAGAGAAATTCCGTTTACATACTACCGAATGCTCTCATTGAGAGGAATAAAATGAAAAAAAACCCATCAAAATCGGATGAAAACTAAAAATTTCCTGTCTCCTGCAAAATCCAATTTTTTAAACCCTTAAACCCCTTTCTAAAAAAAAAAAAACGGTAAATTTTGCAAAAAAATGCTTGGAGGAACTTTTGTTGCATTTTTCAAAAGGAATCATTTGGAAAAACCCCATCAAAATTGGACAAGAAATAAAGTTTCAAAAATTAGGGCATGGCCATTTTAGGACCCCCTATATCTCAATAACAGTAAGAGACAGGTCATGACGCTTGTGGCCTATTATGTTGACTTTTTCATGGGGAATACAAAGAAAAAACCCCATCGAAAATGGACAAGAAATAGAGAACTTTTATCCAAAAAAGGAAAAATCCCCTTTTGGCCCCTCCCCAAAAAACGGGTGGGGCTAGATCACCCAATATCAATACTAACCTTTATCTAGTACCAATTATCAACGTCCTAAAATATTAAACTAGGACAAAAGTTATTGTGCGGAAACCAACCTGTCTACAGACAGCAACGACGACAATGATGCCGACGACAGCGCCATACCATAATACGACTGCAATTTTTTGTGGTCGTATAAAAAAGATTAAACTTCGACATAAATTTTGCAGGGCACTAATAAAAATCAACGTAAGAACATCAGAACACTGTTGATGCAGCCATTATTGTGAATAATTCCACAATTTTGTAATCACAATAATTAGAACTCACAAGCTGAAATATTGAAGATATATAATGTGTTACACCTTTTGAAAAGCTGCAAAGATAAAACTTGCATTTACATAAAAATTTCTGAATTCACAGTTTAATGTAGAAGAACATTAAGCGTTATCATATCAAACAAATCTTAGTTTGATTGATTGATTTAATGTTGCTTAATGTCCAGCGGCAAATGTTTCATGCATATTCAGGGCGAGATCATATTTATGGATGATGACGATGAATGAACCCTGCTTTGTACTAGACCGTCATGCTGAGCCAGATTTTTAACGTGCTAGTTCATGAAAGCAACTGTCTGCAGGAAGACATACCACTTTACCCAGACACATTATTCTGACTCTGGGCAGACCAGTCTATGCTTTGTGTGCTTAGCGGAGAAGCAGCAAATACAAATTCAAATGTCTTTGGTTTGGACCTTGCAGGAGATCGAACACATGACCTTCCACAGTCAAGGCTAGCATGGTTACCATTACACCACCGATGTTGTCAATCTTAGTTTGAGAACTAGTAAACATGTTTACCAGCAGAGCACATGAACACACCAAAGACTATATAAAAACTCATTCATTTGGAATTGAGCTTGCACACAAAACTGAGATCATGTGAGGAGCAATGAACTGACATGTACCTGATAAAAGTTTGCTTTCCTTTACTAAAATATGAGATTAAAAAGATGAGTTGCTGCTGGAATACAATGTCCATGTCTTCCTCACACAAACAAGCATATTTAAATAAATTTCTTAAAAAAGAATCCAAGGTGCAATAAATTTTGTGTGGAGGCCAATATGTCACTTTCCATTGTGTCCAACTTTTTTTTATTGGTTACTACTAACTGAATTGGATATGTATCATTTTGACAAGAGCTTTGGAGGTTATTAGTCTTTCTTTCTTTAGCAATCTGGCATTTACTCATGTACCGCTATTGTATCAATATTATTGTAGTTCAAAGAATATCTATTGCTTTGATGATACTAAAATTCCTGTTAGTCATTAAAAAAAATATGTTGTTGAATATGTTAAGGAATATGTGCAATAAGGTCTGAATTTGGATCCAAATTCAAATGCAAAATTTTAATTAGATAAAACAAAGTATGATTACTGAATATTAATTGCATCCTCAATGAGAGTTCAGTACATGTATTGATAAGTCTTCAAAACTGGACAGTTTGTGAAAATAAAAGCTAGATTTTTGCCAATTTTCCATATATCGTAAATTTTAGGTGAAACATGCATTTTAAAGATATTTTTGGGTCCTGAAAACATACAAGACCTTCAATTAAAAAAAATATTTTGTGCATCTTAATGGAAAAAAAAATATATAAAAATTGAGATTGGCCTTGAATGCCTCCAATGTTTTCTAATCCATAACTGTCCCACAAACCCACAATGTTGCTCTGAATAATTATTGGGGAAATCATTAGATTTTTAGGTCTTTCTTGTAACAGTTGAAAGGCCTTATAAGTGAAAAAGTCTATTATGCTTTTTTACCGTATCAGTCATATTTTACTATTTTTTAACACTTTTTGCATAAAATTTAGTGCCAAAAAGAGGTCTTATCACACCTTGTCCGGTGTTGTTCAAAGGAAACCACAAAAACTGATGTGTGATGATTGTGTATAATACATATACAATATTTCACATTTTCAACATGTTCAAGACAAAAGATGATATAACTGACAATATTTGCTTTACATTTACACTTTTTATTTCACTAGCTTCATTTTGGTAAACAAAATATGCAGCAGTCTTTTCTAATTTTTAAAATTATTGAGATAGAAGGATGAGTGAGTCCAGCACATAAGGCACCCAACATTATTACTTTTTATGGTTTACTCTAAGCACCCCAGTTAACATCATTGTATATTTATTGGGCACACCAATTGTAACAAATAACATCATTGCATTGTTTACTCCTGATTTGTATAACCAAAACTTTCTCTATTACCTGAATTTGATTACAAACTTTTCAAATAAGGGGTTTAGTGTTGGAAAAAATCTTTGTAAAGTGTTCAATTGTTGATATTCTGACTCTCTTTAAGACATGTCCCTGCTGACGTGAAAGTATCTCATAGATACTGCAGTAAAATGTGTTTGTACATTTTAAGCATGTGAATGATTCTTTAAATGATTATATATACTTTTGACAGATTAATGAACTATCATTATGTTTTCATCCCTGGAACATTTTGAAACCACCATTTTATGTTATATGTTGAAACCACCAACTTTGTTTTATGTTGAAACCACCATTTTATGTTTTATGTTGAAACCACCAACTTATGTTATATGTTGAAACCACCAACTTATGTTTTATGTTGAAACCACCAATTTTGAAACCACCAACTTATGTTTTATGATCATAATCTTTAGCATTAAACAAATCAGAAGGTTTCATTTAAGCCCTTCAAGCCTTAAGACATTGAGAAATCTGCTAGAAAAAGAAATCTTAATAAAAAAATATTTTTTAACCTTTTTTTAACATTGACAATTGTAGTTTCAATTCAATAAGGCCCAGACAGTATTTTTTGGCCTTTTAATGTAGAAACTATAGAGAAACCATAGATGTGCATCATTGAAATCCACTGAACCAATTTACCTGTCTTGATTATATAAAAAGTGATTATAAATGTCTAACAATGTAAAATTTTAATTTTGATGTCACTAGTTCAAAGGTAAAGGTCACAGTATACATTTTGGGAAAATTCTAGAAGAAGTTCTGGTGCAACTTAACAACTGTCTTTTAATCTAACTACATGGAGTGTAGTTTTTCAAAAGAAAAAGGTGTTCTCAATTTTTAATTTCAATAAAATTTGGCATCAAGTATTTTTGGTGAGTCTAAACAGAAAATTTTTTCATTTTTATATTCTTTTCAATGGTAAATGAACCTGGAGCAAAAGAAAATTCTCTATGGGGTTTACTATGTAAACATGAGATAAATCTCTTGGTGGGGTGTTACAAAAAGTCCTGTAGAATGTCCATAGAGTAATATATTACTTAAACTATAATTGCAAAACTCTTTTTCTCACCTCAATGCTACAATTTATACAAGTAAATGGCTGATATCATTTCAATAAAATTTTGTATTTCACAAGACAAAAAAAATACAATGGAGAGTTCCCCACCTAAAACAGTTTTTTATGTGCATGAAAAGTATCTGTTGTGGGCAGTCCTTTTATTTTTATATTTTAGTGGATGACTCACAGGGTTCAACTTCTTATCAAAAAATTGGTGAAATATTTCTAAGATAAAGATTTGAAATTTCCAAAAGGCCATTCTATGGAGTAAGGTTTAAAGACAGTAGTAGTGACATAAAAAGAGATTTTTTTTATGTTAAGTCTATGATGAAGTTGTTGATTAGAAGGAAACTCCTCAACGACTCATAGACTTAAAAAACTGGGCCACTTGTAAGTCAAAAGTTTCCAGGCTATATTTTCAAGATAATAACCTATAAACATTGTAATACTGTAACATCAACTGCCATGGAAACCATGTGAGACGTTAATTCATCAGTGAGAGTTATATGATAATAAACCAATGTTTTGAGAAAAATCATAAAAATTGTTCACAAGATTTAATAGGAATAACAATTAATTCTTCATATAACAGTAAAGAAAAATTTTAGCTAGTTATTTGAACTGCTCTGGGAATGCATCCCTATAGTCATAACAAATACTAATTATCTTTCTTTCTCTTGTCCTTTGACTTTTTTATGACAACAGCTTTGGATCTATGAGCGAATCTATTGGTAGGCACACCTGAAATAATAAAAGACAAAAGTTAATTTTGAGAAAAAAAACTTGAAAGATAATAGCAGGAAGGATATGGTGTAAATATTCATGACACGAAAAACTCATATATACAAACAAATTCCAAGCAAATGAACGGTGCTTTGATTGCTGTCCTTCATCTTAAAGTCACAGTGAGGTCTTCAACACGGAGTAACAATTCACACTCACTGTAAGTTCAAGATGGCCTCCAGCAACAGCTTGAGCTGAATTCTTTGCTAGATGTTGACAACACTACATCTGTGCATTGAAACACACAAATGTGGTGTAAAGTCAACAAATTACAGATAAACAAGACCAATGTCAAAACATGGTCTGAAAAAGATAACTACTTTATTTGGCATATTCTGCTTACTGTAATAATTTTACCTTAATGATTTTGTCATGATGCAGCATACTAATTAGAAATGTAGAGAAAATGTGTCCATGGAATATTGTTGACCCATCCTGGCAAACAGATAGTATATGTCAGATCTGAAAAGGGGAGACACCGTAAACTACTGGTAACCTGATCATGGTAAACCAGAAGAATATCAAGCAAAGAAACCTTTGACAAAAATTTTACAACACAGAATTTCAATCATTGTCTCAGCAAACAGGAGTGAAAAAAAGTTGGACCAGAAAAAATGGGAGACACATTACAACTCACTCGATAATGTTATAGTTAATGAGAAATGGATCTCAGCATGATAAGTTGACTTAATCAATGGACTGTGAAAATTAGGTCAAGGACATAAGATACATATCAGACTTACATGCACTCCTTATGATGCATATGCATACCCAATATTGTTGACCTAACATGTATAATTACTGAGAAATAGATCTAAGCATTAAAACTTGACCTTAGTCAATAAACCATGAAAATAAGGTCAAGGACATAAGGCCTATGCAAGACTGATATGCACTCTTAATAATGTAAATAATTGACTAAGTAGATGTGCAAAACTCTCTCAGAATTTTTTCCTTGGTCACTGGGTCCACAAAAAGTTCCCAAAGGGGCAGACTTTTTATTAAAGAAATGTCACTTCAACTCTTACATACCTGAGTTTCCAGTTATAATTTAGTTATAGAAAGGTTGCATACAGCATGTAGGTGAACAAAAGTTTTAAACATATGACTAACTTATCTCCTACATTTTTAGGCAATGATTTTGTTACGGAATGGTTGTATATGTCATGAATACATAGTATGCTTATGAAATTTAATTTTGTCCAGGATCCAAATAAGGGCACCAAAGGGATTAAATTCTGATTTTTTTGTACTGTGACTAGATTTTTTTCATTATTTGAGGCAACATTTGTACTGGATTGGTTTTGCAGTATTCTTTAACTATTTTAAAAAAAACCTACAGATATTATTTGAAATATGCCTAGTCAATCAAAATATTTCATGAATGACAACAGCAATGACAATTAGATGAAATAATTTATATTCTGAAAAAAAACTTTTGCACAGTGTAATAGGAATCTGAACAGACTATAAATTCTGTAATCATAAACAAATAAAATGTATATAAGCATGTACTATTGATAACAAAATTGATTAGTTTTACAAAATATTTTGATATTCACTGTTTTGTCTATGATAATTTTCAGAATGATGACTCTATAATGAACCTGAATGAAATTTCTAATTAATTGTATGCAATTTTTAGGTGTATCAAATTTTAACATACCATTCATGTAATAAAATCAACAACAATTTTCTCCACATTTTGTAAAATCCTTAAATGAGCAGTTATTTCTAAAATACAAATATATGAAATAATCAGAGTTTAAAATGAATTTTAAAAAAGCCTACAACTTACAACACAATAAGATAAATAACGGGACATACTAATTGAAAAAAAATCAAATTCAGGTTGATCAATATTTTATACTGATGTTGTTGTATTAATGATTATAACAAAATCAATCAATCATTAATACTGTTGCACTTTAATGTTCTAATAAGGGAAACAATATTGGGTTAATTAATGGTCAATAATAGTTTTGATCTTAACTGTTGATTAATTGGAAAATAATAAGTCTTTTGATGATCTTTTTAACTTGAAGATAAAAGTGAGAAGTTATTACACCAAACACCAAGCTGTACCTTCTAACAACAAGCCAAGTAAATTTTGAGAAAATGGTAAAAATATAAATACAGGACAACTCTTTCTTATGTTCATAATCAACTTTCCTTTAAAATTTTACAGAAATAACAAAAACTTCTTACATTACTACTACAATGGAGTTCAGCACTATTGTGTCTTATGCCCAGCAACTGAAAACTTTACTGACAGCACATGACCAAGCAGTTACCCAACTTAACCTACTAGGTAAATTTATCAATATTATGCCAAATTTCTATAACACTAGTTTAAAATTAATTATGATTTTCTTTTTGTACCATTCTCATGTTGAAAAATATATTATTACATATAAGATTTTTTTTTAAATGCTGGCCATCTTTTAATTATTTAAGCTAATGAATACTTTAAATCAACTCTATGCAACATTGCATTTTCTCTTATCCAATCTTTCTTTCATTACAGAATGCAAAATCAAACAGCTTGACAAGTACTTGTTCACAGCAGACATCAATGGTAGTCATGGTTACACACTCAGACTTCAGACTCAAAAGTCCACTACACTTGGTATCCGCAAGATGTACAACCAGTACATAGAGAAGAAATGGGACCAGATCCAAGAGTTATCTTCCCTTATTATGAAGTCTGCCAACTCTACACCAAGCACAGACAACAATACAGTAGAGAGTTCACCAAGGGGGAGACAACTTGACAATGACACTACATTACAGTCTTTGACAGAAGAATTTTGTGTTCTCTCAAGAGACATTTAAACATTTTATTGTGTTTTTTATTGTATCATATTTATTTTGTCCTAAAAGTGCTGTAAAATATTTTATTTTAAAGTGCTGAATGATATTAATATCAGTAATAAATGTAATAAATGTTGATACTGATGTATTTCTTTATTTTCTCATTACTATGACTCAAAAACACATAATTAAAATCGTATATTTATCATAACACAATTAACAGACACATTACACAAGAAAACAAGAGGCTCCCTGGAGCCTGTATTTGCTCACCTGGCTCAAAATTGTTTGGTTATACAAGCCGTCGTTTGTAAAGTTTGCCTCATTGTAAGCATGTTGTATTCTGTTGTTGGGCCCTATGCTAATTTCATGCAAAAGTTTAAATATTACAAAAAATTATTTTGAGATTCTTTAAGCATACTAGTAAGATTCTTGATGGCAGTACACACAGTACATGAAGCTTGACTGAGAGGTAAAAGTGTAACCCAGTCAATGAAGCATGAAAACTGCCATATTGGATGGCACCCAGTAACACAGAACATAAATTATAAAGACGACCATCCAAGGAACATTCCACCAAAGTTTGGTTAAATCAGACTAGCAGAGGAGTTGAAAAAATGTAAAATACCCAAAGAGTCCAATGTTAAACTATGTCGAGCCATGGCGGCTATACTGAATGGTGCCCAGCAAAATACAACAAAATTTTTAAAGAAGACTATCATAGGAACTTTCCACCAGAGTTTGGTTAAAATTGGCCAAGCGGTTTCAGAGGAGTTGATGAAAACATAAATTTCCCATAGGGTCAAATGTTAAACTATGTCGAGCCATGGTGACCATACTGAATGGTGCCCAGCAAAATTCAACACAATTTGTAAAGAGGACTATCATAAAACATTCCACCAGAGTCTGGTTAAAATTGGCCAAGCATTTTCAGAGGAGTTGATGAAAACGTACAATTCCCATAGGGTCCAATGTTAAACTATGTCGAGCCATGGCGGCCTTATTGAATGGTGCCTGGTAATATCCAACAAACTTTTAAAGAGGACTATCATAGGAACATCCCACCAGTTTGGTTAAAATTGGCCAAGTGGTTTCAGAGGAGTTGATGAAAATGTAAAAAGTTTACAACGACATAAGACGACGACGATGGATGCAAAGTGATGAGAAAAGCTCACATGGCCTTTTAGGCCAGGTGAGCTATAAAGAATATATACATGTATATATTTGTTTTTTGTACAATTCAGCATCAGACAATGATGTAGCAGACTAGGATAACAGAAAACTTTTCATTCTTAAGTTTTATTTTCAATGCTGCAAGATAATGGCTATTTATCATCTCCTGTTATGAATAAATTTTCCAGAGATTAACTAAGGACATTGAAAAGTTTTAACTAAAAATCAATTTTGCTTGTGCAGAATGATTTTCATCTTTTAAACTGACAAACAATATCAAAATTAAGGATGTTTGCTACTCCATTTTAAATGCCTAAGTCACCAAATGGCTGTCATAGCATTGAGAGAACATATTGGAACAAAGTATAAAAAGTGAAAGGAAACCTTACTGTATACGGATGCCAATGCTGATGCTGACGATGACGTCAACGACATGCCCATTACAGTATATGACAACAAAATATTTGTGGTTGTATAAAAAATTAATAAATTATAATCCCTGCATCTATGAAGGAAAGTCTGAGGATATTTTTTTTCTTTATCAGTCCATCAGTTTGTCATAGTTTCCTTATGACTACTACTTCATTCCTGAGTTTTGGGTTTTGTTCTTGTGATCGTTTATTTGTATATAGTATAACTTAATATAGAATAAAAAAAAAAAGAATTTGGAATTTGTTCTAAGGGGACCAATCTAGGTCCCCAAAGGTGTCCAATTTCTATTTCAGACATGTGACACTTTCTTTTAACATTTTTGTAAGTGAACAGTATCAATTTTATTATAACAATGTATAAGAATGGTTGCATATAGCATGTAGATGTGCAACATACTTTAAGAATTTTTACCTTGGACATTGGATCAACAACAGGTACACAAAGGGGCTTGATTTTATGTAAGGAATATAACTTGAATTCCTACATACCTGAGTTTCTAGTTATAAATTTAGTTATAGAATGATTGCAAACAGTATGAAGATGCACAAAATTATTGAGAATTTTGATTTTGGTCCATGACAGGGAATTTGAAGATACCAAAGGGGCAGAAGAAAAGGTCAGATGACAGACAAGACCATGGCGAACTAAATGAATTAAAACACAAACAAGAACACACAACAATACACTGAAAGCTTGAAGCTTAAGTAACATGAACCAGGGTGAGTTCAGGTGCTATGGAAAGGTAAGCAACTTCAGCTCCACTAGTGGGCACCTGTCAGTAGACAAAGCCGGCAAATAGTCAAAATCAATGTTATTCCCAACCAGTTAAGGAACAGATTTGAAGTCAAAACAGTGAGAAGACAGCCACCCTCGCCAGAGAAACTGACACAGGTCAACCAAACCATGATGGCAACCAAAAACCTCTGATGCGATGACTCTAATCTTTGTCTGAGAAACCCCCGACCTAGCAGAACCTGCCAACCGCAACCCTCCATCAACAAAATCACAACAGGAAGCACAATGCCTTTAGCAATGCACCACTCCGTATGCAGGCAAGGCTGGAATGTTGCCAGACATGAATGAAAAGCCCAAAATGGGAAAACCAAAGCCATCCCCTTTTTCGTGCAAACTCCCGTTGGCCGTTGTTAAGGAATCTAAAGGAAATGAATTCTTATTTTAGGCATATGACTGATATCCTTCTACATTTTTAGACAATTATTTTGTTACAGAATGGCTGTATATGGTATGTAAATACACAAAGTAACTTGATCTCCTTAAAATTTTGTAGGTAATATTTCTGATTGCATAAACATGTATACACAATATGCTTTTGAAATTAAATTTTGTCCAGGGTCCAAAAAAGAGGCCCAAAGGCATTTAATTCTGTTTTTTAGAAATGTGACTTGATTTTCTTCATTTTTTAGGCAACATTTGAAACACTCTGGTTTTGCAGTAATATTTAACTATTAAAAAAAACTTACAGATATATGTGGAAAAATGCCTAATCAATCACATATTTCATGAGTGAGAACTTCGATTAAAAAGGCACAGGGAAAAGTAACTACTAGTATTTCCTTTATTAATAACGTATTTATATCTGTGCCATCGCTGTAGTTTTCGGCAATAATGTTGGAATAAAACAAGAGAAAATAAATAAAAGAAATACCCTCTTAAAGAGGAAAGTCTGTAGATTTGAAAAATGTTCCTCACTTAATATTCAAATCAAATATAAATTTATAAATTTCATTAAAACAGAAGAGTTGTTTTTATTGCAACATTTTTTGTGAATAAGATCATTAATCTATCAATAATTAGGCGTCAAGTATCGGTGAGTGATTTCGGGGATATCAATAAAATTGCCGAACTTTACACTGTTAACTGAACATGTTAACTTTAAAATAATCTGATAAAAATGTATATCAAGTTTTAGACATTTTTATGATCTTTCACCTGATTATAAATTAAAGAATATATTCGGAAAAAAGAAGCATTTAATCAAAGGAGAAACTCGATCCTGTTAAGGAAAATTGTTTGTTTGAATATATAACATAAAAAGTGCAATGTTTTCCCTGCTTTTAACAAAAAAATAAAATATTCAAATTTTAATAAAAAATAATTTCCAGAGAAAGAGAAAAAAGAGGTGCTTCGCAAGCGCAGCATGATACGACCGCAGCACGTTGAAATGTTAAAGGTGAACAAAAGACCCTTTGGGT
>JAULBM010142789.1:0-18306 GCA_032357055.1 Geukensia granosissima | reverse complement strand
TGTACGTGTAATCAGTCAAACCAATTTTGTGTTAAATTTGAAAGCATGATTTGGGCGAAACAGGTTTTTGAAACCTGATTTAAATGTTCAATGAATTATCAACTGACACCTCGCCTGTATTTTTCAAAAAGGTAGTGATGGTCAATTTCATGTACATGTATTAAAAATTTACTAAATTGACTTTTTAGAAAAATATATTGGAAATAGAGGTGATGCTTAACTTTTGGCGGACTGTATAGTTTAAGTGAAATTGCTTTGATCTTATGATATAGTTATCCCAAAAATAATTTTAAAATATCAAGAGACAAACAAGAATTGTCCGACAGGCAAGACAACGGCCCCATAATGAGGAGCAGAATAGAAATGATACTACAAAGAAAACTTAAGCCAAACGAAACCAAATCAAAACTATTTGTTCTGTGTATATACAAGTATTTAAATAAGATTTCTGTGTTCAGAAACGGTTATAATGAGGTCTTCTAGAATCATAACAGTGATCCTGTTGGCTTTAGTCTTTAGACACTGCAATGGAATCTCAGGTAAGAGTTTAAAATATTTAAAAGAGGATTTAAAACGCACGTCTTATTTTCACAAGAATGTAATCTTTGATTTACTTAGAAACACCCATTTATAAAATCTTTATTCAGAACAATGTTCCAGACTTGACAAAAATTGCCGAGGAATCGCATTCATACATTGATAAGCATGTATATTTTCATTACAAGGGTGGATTGGTTTTATGATCAAAACCAAAATATTTCGTATTAAACAGCACGCTGCAGAGTTTGAATCATTCATACTTTTTAATCAAATGCAACGAAAACAGGCGAGGTCAATACCTTTAAATGTTATATCAAACATACAATATGCTATATTTTACATACAATTCAGTAGATATTTCAAAAGATATGTTCAGTGATCTTGGCAAGCTTTTTAAATTCAATTTGGAACAGGTTAAATAGAAAAATGTATCATATTTACGGAACATGGTTAAGCTTGTGTTTTGAAACATACGGTCGATACCGCTGTTGGTAAGCAAGAGGTCCCCTTATGTTATCCTCCTGTTTAACAAGCCGAGACGTCTTTAACGCTGGTTTTTTTGCTTCCTTTTTCGATTTGTTTGAATTTGATTATTTCTTCTATAATGTTTGAATCTCGGATTTCCTTTGTTTTGGTTCTAATATGCTAATGGTTCCTTGAAAAATGTTTAAAGCATAGACAAATTCTTTATATTTTCATTGTTAAATTTGCATTTAGACTACATACAAAACGTGACAAATGTATAATGTGAAATAAGGAAAAAATATTTGTTTTTCTTACAAACTCGATTTCCGTAATTTTGTTTTGAAATTTGGATCTATTGTATATGAATTTTGTATTAATTTACAGAGGAACCTGTGGATTTTACTATAAATGTATTCAACGATTTCGACGGCCTCTCAAATGGTAATGATATGTCTATAGGCTGAATTTTCCATTGAAAAAAATCATTATATGTATTTACAAGTTAGGAGTTAGAACATTCAAAAATACTACTTTGTTTGTATGGAAATGTCGGGAATTAAATATTATCTTTAAGTGTAAAAGCCTAAGGCCAAAATAGGACCCAAAAGTTTATAGGATATTTAATTTTCTTTAAGCTGGCTTTTAATATAAATTTGTGAATTTAAAAATTCAAAATCGTCCGGAACGGGACGCTTTAGACGCTCTATGTTACGAAAATGTCACGTTTTATTTGTATTTTTTAAATTACAGTAAATGCCCCGTATAACAGTCTACAAATTCATTTATTGTTCATTAACTTCTTGTCCTCCTGAATATGGCTGAAATATTACCCTTTGGACTTCAAGCAGCAATCAATTCTTTTTTGCGTACAAACGAGCGTGTTTTATGCAAGCAATATCATCATTCCTAATGGCATTATATGATAACTTGGTAATGGGAGAAAATATCGTAATTTTTCCCATAATGTACCTTTGCGGGGAATACTGTGAAAATTGTGTAAGGCATGTCAATAGTGATAATGAGAAATAGCCGTCCTCAATTTCATGAAAATTGTGGTTTCTACGGGTACTAAACATAAATAGATTTTAAAGTTTTATAAAATTTATATACTTTCAAGCATTTTAGAATTAATATTCAAATTGTCCATGTTTTAAGTTTTCCGTTACTTTGTAAATGTCTCAAATAGATACTAACCGTGTGTAAATAAAAGTGATTTCTTAAACTGGTTATATATCAGTTCATTTTTTGTAAATTTATCCACTACAGCTTGCCTTGTCGTAATTTAACATCGTACATACATGCATATGACTTCTTTTATCTTTTAGGCTGTGGACTTGTTCCAGCTGATATCATATTTATCTTGGATACATCTGGAAGTGTCGGCAGAAAAAATTTCAAAAAGATGTTACAATTTGTGGAAGAACTGGTGAATGACTTTGAAATTGGACCAAACAAAACTCAAGTAGGTGTGATCACGTACAGTAAAAGACCCCATCTGGTGTTTCATCTGAAAGAATATGACACAAAGGCTAAAGTTATTCAAGCCATTAGCAACACCCGATACTTCAATGGTGGTACTCAAACGCACCGTGCTTTAGAGTTTGTGAGAACTCAATGTTTTCTTCCTGCTAACGGTGCGAGAACTTCAGTGGCAAAGATTGTCATAGTTATCACTGATGGGGAGTCACAATATAAAATGCGAACAAAACAGGAAGCCACTAAAATTAGGGAAATGGGATCCAAAGTCTTTGCTATAGGAGTTGGTAAAGCGTTCAATATGGAGGAACTGAATGATATGGCATCTGATCCAGATGATCAACATGTGTTTACCGTCACTAACTTCGATGCTCTTGCACATATCAAAAATATATTAGCTAAAAAGACATGCGAAGGTAATGTTTTGTTAGATCTTTACAAATAAATGTTTTCTCTTATAATTTAGCTATTTAGTCTTGTACTTAATCCAAGAAATCTGTTATCCTCTAAAAGACTCAATTGTCCCATGCTGAATTGATTATGTACAATTCATGTAACAGTTAGTGTTCGGAAAATCACTTTTCTAATCTAAAACAAATTCTTAATTGTGAGTGGTAGTAACGAACTTGTCCACAATCAGTTATGCACATTATTAGACTTCTGCTTTCGGTAGAATTCGTTTTCAATAGATATTTAAAGCAACATAGTGGGTTTTATGTTATTGAAAACATTTAACATTAAATTTCATTATATGGAAATATATCTCGAGTGGACGTATAGCTTTAATGAAAGCCGATTGTATGTGGTTAATTTTTAAAGTAGAAGAATGCCGTAATCTTCCGCCAAATTTGCATTTACATAAATATATCAAAACACAAACATAAAAAAATAAAATGTTAACAGAAAATTTAATCTTCATTTTCTTTTATCAGTTCAGTCAGAAGAAGCACCCACCACTGCCGTTGGTAAGGAAACATTAGTATTTACGATTCTTTTTTATTAATAACATTTTAACGAAAGAACATGGAATATATACCAGAAGTCTTAATTTTATTATAATATTCAATTACAAATTTAACTGGTGCACTCAACGTCTTAAATTATAATGATTTCAAAAATGGGTTTGATTGAGACAAATATTGTTGGTTTGTGTGACAGGTCTTAGTTAAGAAAACATAAAGCGCATTCGAAACCAATTATTGTATATTTTTATGTCCAAATACAGCAAAAGCCTGGTATCACGCGCGCTCTTTGTGCTGGGGTCTAAACCGTTTTAAAAGGGTATGTGTTATTATTCATTGCATGAATTTAAAAAATGACAAAAATCTATCCTCTTTAATTTCTAGAACTGTTAAGTTCTGACGACTTTCCAATACTGAATTTATGCATTAAGTATTCAAAAGAATTTATTTTGTATAAGCTAAGCAAAGCTTCAAATTTTGGGTCAAATGTGGGCCTACATTGTTGTCCGTTTAATCATGTAAAGTAAAAACTATCATGTTAAGTGTTAGTTCTGACCTACTATAACTGATTTTATTTCATTTCAGCACAGTCCGCTGATACTCCAACTAAAGGTAAAAAATCCCAATCAAACTGATTCAAAAGTTTGAACGCGACAGAATCACAAATTTGGCGTACAATCAATAACTTTATTTTATAGTTTTGGCGAACATTCAAATATTTTATGTTATAGTTTTGCAAACAGAAACTCTTACACTTAAAGTAATTGACAAAAACAAATTTGAACTGTTGCAGGAGTAGGGTAAATAAGGCCCAAAAATCAACCAAAAACTAAAGTATCAACTCGATAGTTTACATTGTACATATCAAAGAGTGAAAACCACTATTTAACAGAAAATAATAAATTTTACCCTATTCTTGCAGTTTATGTATGCCTCTTTGGATAACAAAAAAATTGTACTTTTTCTAACAGTTTAATGGTATATTTGAACTGGAAAAATATAAGCACAACCAAGAAACAACTTCATACTTGGTTATAAGTTTGAATAGGAATAATACAATTAACATTATTAAAATATGGTCCAAAAGCACTGGACATCTACCATTTTTGTTTTTGTTTGTTTGTTTGGTTTTTTTTTCTTTTCTTTCTTTTTTTTTTGAAAATGCTCAGAAAGTATTTTCAGAATAACATAATATTGCAAGTCTTTCAACTCGAGCAGTTAATGATATTATACATGGTTTTGAAAATATTCCAGGCAAAAAGGAATACTGTAGTTATTGATTGGTTCATAGATATGGTATCAATGTATCTCAACTAGTTATGGACCTGTTACCGGTAAAACAACAATCACTTGACCTATTCTCGGATTGAGTTTCAGGATTTCACGACGGATGTGGCGCGCATGACAGGAGATGCTTACCCTTCCGAAGCACCTGCTCCCACTCATGTTCAGTAAAAGAAATTTGAAGATACCAAAGGGGCAGACAGAAATCGTTAAATTGGAAGACAGACAAGACCAAGACCAACAAAATAAACCGAAAGACAAACATAGAACACACAATACTACACTGAAAACTAAAGCTGAAATAACACGAACCCTACAAAAATCAGGGTGAGTTCAGGTGCTCCGGAAGGGTAAGCAACTCCTGCTCCATTAGTGGCACCCGTTGTGTTTCTCAGTATCAAAGCCGGTGTATACTCACAATGGATGTCAGTCACAACCGGTATAGGAACGGATTTGCATTGATGTTAGTCGGTAGATATCTATTGTCATCTGTGAGATGGATATTTCGTAACGGTCAACCAAATCATGATGGCGACCGAAAAACTTGCGGAGTTTGCCGATTCCAAGCTTTTGTTCCTTTTGTTTACGTTTTATCTATTCGTACAGGGTAAGTGAATTTGGTCACGTCCTGTAGGATTATATAACTCATACGCAGTCAGCTTTTTTATCTTTTAATTTTTTATGTCGCCAGTTATCAAACCTCTCTGATTGTATTACTCACTGAATGATTCTGTATTTTTCTCCATCAGCAGACAGCTGAAATACCTTTTGTTTTTCGCAGCCGAAATTACCTTTCGTATCAATAGTTGAAAGATAAACCAAGTATTTTGCGTCATTTCACATTTGTATTTGACATTCAGCTAATCAGAATTAAACTACCCGTAAATGTTTGCTATTTATATTATTAAATATTATATTTTTATTTATTATGTCTACCCCTTTTTCAGTTCCTAGTCTTTCTGTACCTTCTGCTTTATTACCAATAAAAGGTAAGTTATCCTGATAGAACAATTTTATACAGAACGATCTTAATGAGAGATGTAACAGTAAGCATGATTGAATAACTGGAATACAAATCGTATCTACCGTTAACAAACAGTTCTTCGTAAATACAAGTCAAACTCTTGAACATAGAATTTGCTAAAATATACCACTATTTAACTTTAACAGAAATACATTTTCTTTTACAAAAAGCTTTGATAATATTTCCTTCAATTTAACTGCAACAAAAATTACATACATTTGAACATAGGATTTTTGCTATTATTTATTACATTTTAATTTAAACAAATACTTAAGCAAGAAATACAATGTGCATATTATTTCACAGGAGTTTCATAATATGGTCTCATTTACACTTCAAAGAGTATCGTCGCGCGACTGACACGCGACAGACGCGAGATGTCGAGCGATGAAGTATGAATGAGCAATAAAAGGTTTAATGCTAAAGGAATAAGTATGTACCGAAAACATTGCCTAAAACAGTGGACTTTTTTCATTTGAAAAAAACATATTTTCTTATTTCAATGTCGACATTGTGTTCATTATTACATTGTAGATGGGCGTTAAAGTTATATACACATATAATTCGCATATTCCATGAAAACGAATTTGCAGATCAAAATATAAAGCCAACAAAATCATTAATATAAAGGCAATTTGGATCCTCTATACGCCCGTTTACCTCAAAAGATGTTATATATTATGGTTATTGAAGAAACCAGACGATAATTAACACTATCATCATCATTCTACACTAACCATAACAGTTTTATTACCATTTTTCTTGTTTGCATGCGGTGATCATTCATCTCAATCGGTGTTTCCAAAGACTTATCAACTGGCATGCTATGAAAATCAACCACGTGTAGTATATCGGACTCTAGTTATGGGTTTCAAAAATATTTTAACCTTAAACAATAAAAGCACCACACAAAATAATGAAAGAAAAAAAAAGCCTTAACCTGTTTAACCATTTATAGTTTCTACAATCGCAATAGTTAAAGGTTACAAAATCTCGCCAAGGCTCAAAATCTTAATGTTTACAATCTGTCTTGTAGAAAATACAATTATCAATGGCTAAAAATGTATGATTCATATGATCCTCGTGTAAAAGGGTATATTTTTTTAAGTGTTTACGCCCACCGACCACGTGTTTCCTAATTAACGCCAATCAAATTGAGCGCCAAGTCTGATTCTTAAGACAATTAGAAGATACCAAAGGTGCAGACAAAATTGTTAAATCGAAAGACAGACAAGACCATGTCCAACAGAAAAGAAACGAAAGGACGTTGTCATTTGTGAAATGGATATTTCTCAGTTAGAAACTAATTTTAAAGCCTTAAATTGCACATGAGAAGCCAAAATTACAAAGAAAATTGAAATCTTTGATTCAATTCCCGATTTTTGTAACCCGGGATGCATCCATAATTTGCATGTTTTGGTAAGAGTTATCTCCCGTGTGGGAGGTGTCTCAATATAGTTGTGACATCAAATATCGTTGGTTTTTTTTTTTTTGCAAAATCCTCAATACTTACTAATCGAATAAAATTAGTCTAATGCCCATGGGAAAAAAGATTGACTTTTGCAAAATAAAAACCTGAATTTCAGCATTATAACTATATCAATATACCGTTCCATATGGGAGACAACTCTTACAAATCAAGAGTAACGAAAGAAATAATAAACGTGTCGTTTTGTTCTTTTTTAACAAACCTATAGATTTAAAAAATTGCTGTCATAGTCAAAGCATTAATAAAAATCAGAAAAATGCGATTTAGACAAAGAGAAATCTGAGTCTTTCTGAAGTAAAAATACGGTTGTTTCGAATCATTTCTATTCCAAAGACTGGTTCTGCCTTTTCTAGCCTGGGTTCCTGACACATTTTGCTGTGGCGTCGCAAAGGCCAGGTGAGGAATAAGATCGCGTGACTCGATTCAGTGACAATCGACCCTGAATTTTTGTTTTTAAACATAATAATATAACAAAATCCTTTATTAATAATCGACCAATCACATACCGATTTATTTCGTTCTCTGCCTGTCTCTTCTGCTGATAATCTCTTATACATATAATGCAAACATGAAAGAACGTAGGTCGAACAGTCCTGCCGTTGTATTTGTATATGATTTTAGGTCAAACGGACTACAAATATTCAAAAGCTATAAATAAATTCTATGATGACAAATTTGGAGCAAAAGAAAAGATGGTGTTCGAAAAATATGAGTTATAAATGTTTGAACTAATACAGAAATCTTTTTTTGACAGAAGATGCATGTATTTCTACAAAAACCGGTGCCTTCCATGTAGAGTTGTCAGCTGATGTACAACTGGGGAAAAAGCATGGCGTCATATTCGATAAGGTGGTCATGAACACAGGAAATGTCTACAACCCAGCTAATGGTCATTTCACAGCTCCAACGGACGGAATTTATTTCTTTGCTTTTTCAATGCCAGTGACAGGATTAACCGGGGTCTACTTTGAAATGCTTCAAAATCAAAACGAACTCATTCGTACATCAACCATTGTTCGGGCCCTTCAGGAAAGCCCTGAGAAAAGCTTGATGAATACTGTAGGGTTTCTTAGAAAGGGTGATGTTGTCAAAATCATTGGTATCTACTACAAGCTGACGTTAGGAGGACATGGAAGCTCATTTACTGGGTATTTGATGAATGAAATAAACTTTGATTGCTAGAGTTTATTTCTCACTATAATATATGATCAAATATCAATACTATTATCGGTTTACACATGTGTCACAGGACAATATTGCTATAACATATAAATATATGTATATAAAAAGTTGTTTTTGGAATTTAAATGTTGTTTTTCACACTTTTAAAATCATTACTTAAACAACAAACTTAACAAGTCAAAAGAGACGATTTCTCATTTCCTATTATTAAATTTATCATCCCAGAAGGGAACTTCCTTAAGCTACTTCTTACGGTTATATTTTTCCCAAATTGTTTGTTTTGTCTGTGTATAAAGCCTTGTATTGGTTTAAAGAACCTAATATGTGAATTAACAGCCAATTATTCGTTAAGGACTCCGTTACCATAGAGTACAAATATTTAATTCTGTCAAAAACAAAAAGAAATACTTCTAAAGATTGGCTGCACATGCATAAAATTTATACGGGATATGAATGGTTACTCATTGGAACGCTTTTCCAGCATATCCGATTTCCCATATTTGTACAACATTGGTAAACAAGAATTTTGAAACCACTGGGTCGATACCACTGCTGGTGTTCCATAGGTCCCCGAGAGTGTATTCACCAGCCAAGCTGTCAAATATGTCTGCCGACATAAATTTTACCATAAATTGTTTATAGAAAATTTTTCGTTATAAATTTTCATTCTAAAACTCTGGAATTAGTGAGGATACTTGATTTCTTGTAAAGCACATGGTAAATATCCCTTCCGTTGGATTTGGCTGCCAATTTCGGTTTGTTTTGGATAAGAGTACTTCATTTAACTATATTTGGATCTTGGTCTTCCTATGTTTTATTTAAATACTGCTTCTTCTTGCAACAAGTGTCCAGCATAATCAATCTTGTACAGTTTGTAAATCTTTATATTATCACTCTCAAACTATTGTGGAAATGTTGGTAATGAAGCACGTTAATTAAACCAAAACCCATTAGGATGTATCCGTTACTTGAATACATGTATCTATAATGATTATTTTTATAAAAATATTATAACATGTTTAAGTATTGTGCTCACTGAAATCAACAATGACTCTTTGCTCAATATGTTCCCATTATCATAATTTTAGTCAATGATTTGATAAATTGCTGTTCCACATACTGTTTAAACTTTTTGTTTTAGCATTTGCACAATATCTTATTGTCTTTTGCTATAAATGATATTATTACATCGAATCCACATGGACGGATCTTAAGAGAACCAGGGGCCTTGTTTTCGAAGGTGTCTTGGACTAAGATGTATCTTAAGACCATCCTGGTATATTTCTTAGTCCTACGTGCAATTTTCGAACATTTCTCTACTTAGGATTTATCTGAGAATCATTTTAAAGTTAGGTTGCAAATTACGGTGTCTTAAGATAGTCTTAGGAAATCCCAAAATTTAGGATCCAAATTTTGTAAACGAATTTGACCTACCCCTAAACAAACGACTAAATCAAACAGCTGTCACACAATACATGACTTGTACCAAGGTCAGAATAAAGATTTTGACATCTTCTGACCGGTCAAACGAGCAAGCCCTCCTGACCCGAAATAAAATTGTCATTCGTACGTAAAGGTCTGCTGTTAATATGTTATAGTGCAATAAGAAGTCTTTGTCTGGCGATATTTTGCCAACAACCTTATTCTGAAAAAAATCAACATAGTAATTTTTAGGAGGATAGCTTAAAAATTGTATTGTTTTTCTCTACTTCAAATAAAGTCCGTTACGAGATTTTGTGAGGGAATTTGATATATCATTTACCACATTGGTTGTCCTCAAAATTTATGAAACTTAAGAAGGAATAATTTCTCCACAATTCTACAATATTTTGACATTATACTACACAAAATTGGCGTTAAAATCAATTTTATTTAAACTTTTTGAGGCCAAACTTTGTACACAATTTATTATAGAGTTAAGCTCTCGAAATTGAGATGTTGAAATCCTTGATAGACTGTAACAGAGAATGTTAAATATCTTGCTCGTTTTACAGAAAATTGGTGATAAAAAAATGTGTTAAATTCTCCCTACATGGTTTCCCCCTACCATCTGGACTGGTTAATTGTACAAAAAATAATTTCTACTGATTGGATCATTTAAATGTTAATCAATGTCCTGAACCTTCACCCTTGCTATTCGTCGAAAACTCGTGAAGACACATTATGATATACTTATTTGTGCTAGGCATGGGGATATTCATCGCCGTATTTGTGATAATTAAACTCCATCAAGTATTGTCCGCATAGTTGTGAACAAAAATAGGAACACATGAAACAAAAGATTCGATTAAAGTACAGAATAGTAGATATGCACTTGATTTTTTTTTAACTGAAAATACACAAATTCATATAACAGTATTTGTTAATTTCAGCTTCTTGTATGGTAATACTAGCCCTGAATTTCGTCGCTCTTCCCGCAGAACTTTTTAGTTGGGGGTTAATATAGTAGTGCTCATATTAATCGCGCGAATTTTTGCTTGTAAAAGAAAAGTTTTCAATTTCGAAGGTAACATAACAGTTCTGCAGCTAGTAAATAAGCATCGCCGAAATTTGATTGGCCAACCATAACGAAAATTTTTATCGAATATACTGTGCAGTAAAATTTCTAACATTAAAATGTTTTGTTTTTATTTTTTTTATTGCTATAGGTTAACATTTATATGCAAATCAGGAGTCAACTGACTGGCCAAAACATGAAGGACGGGTTCATTATCATTTTATGAATGACATATTGGGTGTGAAAGCTACAAGTAGCTTTTTTTAGTGTTTTCATAAAATTTTTACAGTTAAAAATATCTCAGTTGAAGTTTTGAATAGCGCATACGTTTTGTCATACGTTGTAGTCGGAAACTTTGTCTGTAGACTTCAAAATTCATCGTAGTTCCCTAGAAAATGGATCAGGTAACATTTACTACGATTTATACACGGTAAAAACTAGAGGAAATTCTTGTGAAAAAAGTTATTTTTTAATTCTTTATTTCTTTATGACAATCGATTTCTATAAAACGAAGAAAATAAACTCAGAAGGTTATTCTTTAAACGACCCATTAGATTTTGACTTCAAAATTATTTTTGATCGTTTTTATCCAACCTTTTTCAACCTCGCAAAATCTCGTTACGATCTTATAGAAGTGTTTGAAGCTCGTTTCATACCTGTTAAATTTGGATGTCGTTTTTTAATATTGTTGTTTTCAATCTAGACTCATTATTCACAGTTTATATTTATTATAAGCCAGCTACGATTGGACGATTTTTGCCTTTAGACACCAATTGGGTATTATTTCTCATCATTAGTTCCTTTGATCTTTTACATAATAAAAATATGCCAGTTTTTCTCTTTTTTAAAAAAGATATTATTTTTAAATTATTTTTATCAAATTATACCTACATGTGTCAAGCTTACATCACAACATGGAAGATGACATTTTGCTATTAAAATAAGGGCATTTTAGGATACAGTTTGGATATCCTAGATAGGAAAATCCTACGAGACCGTTGTTAACGTTATCTCAGACATGTCCTAAGATAGTCCTAAGATTATCCTAAATCATCTTCTGAGATATATCTTATGATAATCTTAGGGAAGTTTCGAACAAAAGGCCCCAAGTGTATAATCAATTGTGCTTTCATATTGAAGTAGCTGTCAGAAACGGCAAAACTTTTTCGAGGTTGGTAAATTAAATAACCTCTGGTTGTATTTGTAATTTTATGCGTATTAGTTAGCGACTTCAAAAGTTAAATTTGACGTAGTTTGTTCTTAATTTTGAATTTGATATTTAAAATGAATGAATGTGGATTAATCTTCTGGATTTACCTTTATCAGACAAGTTAGCGGCCAAAATTCGAAGATCAGTTACACAACGCACCAAAGCTAGGGGAGGGTTAAACGCCAAAACAATGTTAACACAGCCGCATATGTGACTAACCCAAACCAGGGGCCTAAAATCCAGTGGGTGTTGTTGTTTTTTTATATTTTAACTGTTTTACATTTTATACATTGTACTTGATTGGCGGAGCATTGTTACGTTTAAATATAATCACATTTTGATTTCGAGGCCATTAACAGTGGGGTGTAGTGGGGTGTAGACAATCAACCATTAACAGTGGGGTGTAGACAATCAACCATTAACAGTGGGGTGTAGACAATCAACCTGTCAAGATATTCTAATTTATACGTTTATGATGACTGATTCATAGATAGTGATATCACATGGCAGTTAAGAATGAATCAAATGTTTACCAGTCATGCCAGTGTTGATAAAGATATTGTTATTTCTCTAACGATTGTTTGCTTACAGCTATCCGTTTACATTACATACTAACCGTAGCAAAACTTTTAAAAAACCCGTGGGTTAAGCATTAATTAATTATTATTAATAATGTTTTAAAATTACTAGTTTAAAGTAACGTTTGTTTGATTTCTGATAAAACTACCACATAAATATAATTAAGATTTTGATACGTTTAAGTTTATTTAAACAATTCATAAACATTTGATTTTTATCTTTTAAGATTTTATTATTTTTTGACAAATTGAAGGAATGTTATTTTGCCTTTTGTCGGTAATTTGTTTTAATTTGTTAAAGTGAAGAAATAAAAAGGGTTATTGTCGAAGACTGCAAATGGGAAGTTTCTAGACACAGTTTTTATCCAGTTTCCTTTATTGTTTGATAATAATGTTGACTAGATTATTTTCAAATTTAAATCAGGGTAATTATAGCCTTTTACAAATAAATAAAAGCCATATGTAGAAGCCCGTGTTTTTCTCGTGGTTGGAGTTCAGTCTCTCTTATATTTACCCCAAATCTTTTCATTTTCATAAGAAAAGCATTAAGATAACTTGGTTTTTATGGTTTTTATCAAATTAAGATTTAAAAGGTAGCTACATTTAAAAGGTAAAGATAAACTAATCATGTAAAATATGAGAATGTACAAAGAAAAGAAAATAAAACTTCACAAATTGTAGACCTAAAGGTCTTTGTCAAGGGATAATATAAGATAAAAATGAAAAAAAACATGGCTTCACACTTGACAGTAACTGAACACCGTTAGCACACTCTAACGATAAAAATAAAGTTCTCTTTTAAATGCAATGTATAACTTTAAAAGATTAACGTTAAGCTTGTTTTGGAACGTAACAATGTAGGAAACAGTGAAGAAGACTGGATAAAGTTTATTCAAGCGACAGACGAAGGCGAACAGCAAGAGTTCCTGTAAAAGGGTGGAAGGATCAAAATGTTGTTGTAGAAAAATGGTTGTTAAGTAACAGTACGTCATTCATAAAACTTGTTTAACATGCATGCCAAGTGATCTTAGAGTACCCAAATGATTGATAATTCTTTGTTCTCGCCAGTATATGTCTCCACGAGAACGTTGACAGCACACTACTCTTGCTATGATATTTGAGTCTGAAATGTTCACCGACAGGACAACCGACTTCAATTTCGACTGTGTATAGAGGCTCAGCGAACCGATCTCCCAGGCGGCGATGGGTTTTCCCCAATATAAAACATTGAACATCCTGTGTAGTTGATTGCATATATTACATTTTCCGTGGTGTAATTGAAGCCATTCCTGATGTTGAAATTGTTGTCGGGACCGCGGACCTCATCAGTATCCCTAGTTTAGGAAGTTGTGAAGAATTTTGGTTGATATCGTCTTTTCACAGGCGATTGACGTCAAACGGAATACATATATATATCTTACGTTTTGACTCATTGAAGTAAAGAATAAAAAAATGATATTTGTCCGTTAAAGTGAAAAGCTAACGATAGTCTTCAAAAAATAGGTTAACTAAGTTCAACATAAGATATGAATTTTTCTGCATAAAATAATATGTAACAAACTTAATTTTAGTCAACAGAAACTGTTAAGTAATATAACTTCTTCAAAGAAAATATGCTAGTCAATTTTTATTTTGGTAAACCGTATCGTAACACAGAGGGTTGGTTAAAACAAATTGGTCAAATATAGAGGGCAAACGTTATTTGTTTGTCCAAAATGGAGATTATACCAAGAGTTTTGAGTTCTTATACGAGTCCAGTGTAGAATACCCATGTGAGAGATCAAAGTGCATAGTTCAAAGAGAAGAGACACATTTGAAACAAACTAAAAGATAAAACGAAAACAAAAGGAACAAAGGCTTGGAATTGGAGAGCTGTAACGGGTTGTCTATATAAACAGAACGATGTACATCATTTGAAAAAGAGAAAACTTAAATTGTATGTTATTCAATAATTCAAGCACAAAGAACGGAAGTTCTTAACCAAAAATGTATTAAGAAAGATATGAAACTACACTGGTCCTTTCCGAAAAAAAATGAAAATACGCTCATTTAATAAATAAACTTGCAATGTTCTTTTAGTTTAGAAAATACCTTACAACAAAATCACATGAACAATTGCTGATTTAGATATGAGATTTAACTATTGGTCAGAATGTCGTTTACAGACCGTTTAGATCGGATGATTTGTACTTAACCTAGGACATACGAATTTGATTTATCAAAACTTGAGGTCAACTGATAACACATTTTCGCGCCTGAACTAGTGCAGATATAGAGTTTGGTAGGAAGTCACGAAGTAGTCAAATTTGATTGCCGACTACCTATAATTAGTCCGAAATTACCAAAGAACCAATATTGACACGATGTTTAGAAATCTGTTGTTGTTTTACCTTTTTTTTTATAAAACACAATAAATTGTCATTAACGTTCGAAACTATTTGACATGTTCATAAATACAATTGGTGCATTATCCATTACTATATCTTCAAGAAAAATCCATACGAACTGTTTTTTTTTAGATCTATAGGAATTCGAAGATACCAAAGGGGCAGACAGAAATCGTTAAGTCGAGGACAGACAAGACCATGGCCTATATTCTCTTGAATTTTTTCTTTTATTTACATTGTGTTTTAAATGACAGACGTTTAAGTAGTCGTATACGACAAATATCGTGCATGGAATTTAAATAATGTGGAAGACTATTGAGGTTTCAGAAGACTTATTTATTATATATTTTAAAGAGCTGCAGTGCGTAATGAAGGACAAACATTGCAGCAATGTTTTGTTGTCACATTGATATCAAGAATTGGATTTAATTTTCTACAAGCTACTGCCAGGCGGGGATGCCCGACAAAACGAGAATAAAAATTCAGAGACTTTTGTTTCCAATTGCTGAAGAATAAAAGCTTTAAATATGTTAAATTGACAGTGGCATGAATTTATACTTTAATACCTGGGTGAATTTGATCATTCTGTGGATAATAGTAAACACATTGAAATGAATATATCAGGTTATGTTAATTACTTTATTTTACAGAGGATACAAAAATGTTGAAGTAAAAAATGTTGAATATCTTCTTTTTCTCAGCGACCATGTCCCTACAAGCAACAATTATCGGAATAAACATTATTTCAGAAGCAACATTTGATTCATCTTAGTATGATTGTAATAGTTGACAATTTGGTAAAATTAATTTTTAGAATACTCTTTAGAAACCAAATGATAAGCTTTAAAATGTCAATTTTGTTTTGTTTTAACTAATCTTATATCAATTTAAAAACTAAAAAAAAACTTTCAAAGAAAATAAAATTCGTTACTTTTCTGTGTTGGAAGTTGGTTACTCAATACTTAAGTTGTCTCCGCTTTACTACATTGAACTAAATGGGATAGTTATGCTTGCAAAATACCTACCCCTGGAATTACAGACATTGACACATTACGACATGCTGTTGGAACATTAAATACATTTGGGTTCTCTATTCCTCGTGTCAATCCATAGAAACCAACGTCAGAAAATGCGTCGTTTGTCTCAACGTGTTCCGACACTAGTGCACAACTATTTTTCAATACGGTTAAAGATACTCTAGCTCCTTTATATGTGAAGGCGTACATGTCAACAGCAATCATGTTGTCATCTATTCCTTGAAAAGTTGACAGAACTAACTCTGCATCAGCTGTGAAAAACCAAAATTAAAAACGATTAGATTGAATAAAATAGCTGGCAATTTCTGTTGTCCTTTCATTTTAAGTGGCCTTATGACGGGTTTTCACGATTTGTGTTCTATCTAGATGGAAACTTAGGCAGAATCGCAAATTTCAATACGATAAACTTATTGTATATTATCATCAAACAAATGCATTTTTGCTAATATATTACAAATATATTCGTTAATTTAACATTCCTTTGGATTTTCACAACACTGAACGTTGCGTTTGATGCTCAAGACATTTCTTTTTTAATTCGCTATTTAATCATTAAAACAAATGTCATACATAAATACATATTACGTACATGGAATGCACGACATCATCTTTTGATGTAGCGGCAATATGGTACATTTGCCATTTACCACAAAATATTGCTTTCCCTAAAACACAGAGATGTGATAATTAAAGACTGTTTGTGACCTATCATGGCTATTCATTGGCAGTAATGGTAATTTAATGAGTACGAGATGATTGACAACAAGGATACTAAATCGAAATTTTCTTTAAGCTTTATATTTTCTTTCAATTTTCTGTCAGTTATTAAGAAATTCCCGATTTTCGTAACCAGGGATGCATCCGTAATTTGTATGTTTTTGTAAGAGTTATCTACCATACGGGACGGTGTCTTAATATAGCTGTAACATGAGAAACCCTGAAATATTGCTTATTTTCGCAAAATCCATGTTATTTATCCAGAGAAAAAATCGTTCTGATGAGCATTTATAAAATAAACAAAACTATTGATTTTTTTCTTTAGTTTGCAGCTGAAATAAAATTTTGAAAAAATAAAACCTAAATTTCACCATTAGATAGCTTTATCGTCCCATATGGGAGACAACTCTTAAGAATCCAGAGATCCAAAGACAGAACAATGAATCATTTCTAATGTATAGTAGAAGGAAGGATTTCAATAATTTGTGAAATTTTCCTGATTTTCCTGATGAGAATATATAACTTTGTGGAAATGAAAACGCTTGAATAACACAACAAGTTATTTACATTTGCATAATCCTGGAAAATCGTCTGGTTATATGTTTGCCCCATCGAGTTGACGCTTCCGACTGCATATGTTTTGTTATTTATCATATCCAATGAAAACTTGTATGTAGCCTGCAAGGAAAAAACAAAATTAATCTAGCAGATTATCCAACCATTTCATCATTCATAATGGATGATTATTTAAGCCAAAGACAAAATCCAGTTGTTTAAAATAAACCGGAAATACAAATGGCTGTACTGAGAAATAAGAAGGTCTTTATTATACTGTTATTTATCTGTATCAGAAAATTTAAAACCAAACCGGGTTTGGCTTGTTATTTTTCCAGAAAATTGTGGTGTTACGAAAGTACATTGCTAGACTAGCAAATGTTTAATGCGATGCTGTCAGTTTTGTTAGCAAAGTAGCTAAGCGACATATACAAACTAATTTTATGCAAACTGTTAAGTCGCATTCATTTTACAGGTTAATAAAACTGTTAACCTAAAAAAAATCGACCTACACAAGATATGATGACCAGTCAATACTCGATTTCTAAGAAGTATAACTTTTGTCCTATTCAGTTTGATTGATTTGGCAAATAAATATATGCTTAAACTAAAAGAATTTAACAATTGCTGGTAAAAAACCAACAATAACATGTAGGGGTTAGAAACTTCCAAATAAAATTGATAGCCTAGTTTGTAACAAACAAGTGCACAAAATGCTTTCAATTTTCTAGCAAACTGATAGATTTCAACATGGTTTTATCTGGCCATTAATATTTTTTAAAATTTCCATTTAAGCGATGTCTTACAGTAGCGGCCTAGCGAAAGATATATGCGAGGCTGGCAATTTGCTAGCAACAATAGCTAGCTAGTGTTCAATTTGCCAGCCTCCGTTGAACGCTCGTC
>JAULBM010142788.1:0-43774 GCA_032357055.1 Geukensia granosissima | reverse complement strand
GTTATACATTTGTAGTAAGGATACTGATATTACAGGCTAAGAATGGCTTAAAAAATATAACTGCGACAAGGATTTAATACAAATGTGAAGTTTTGATACGAAAAGGCACATCACATCACATAGAAACATTACATCTAAGGCATGTAAATTTTGCAATGTTCCTTAAATTCACACTGATCCGTTAAACAAACTTATCCACAAGGGGTACAGGTTCGACGATGTAGATAGAACATTATAACTGGTTCAGAATTTTTCTTTATTTGATGCGTTTGTTGGGAGCACTAGATTTGTAAATTTCTTCGGTTTTTCTCGTCGATTAAATGTGGTCTCACTGAAAATAACCCATAACTTTTAATTTTTATACCGAGATTTTTCTGCAATCTTTATTTGCTTAAAGCTTTTTAAATAGTTAAAAAAATATTAAACCACGGAAAAATAATCTTTTATTCTTCTGGAGATTCTGTGGTACTTGAAAAATTAGACTACCAACACAGAAATAAAAATGCTTGTTTCGTTTCGAAATTTATGGATGATTGAGTGATCCATAATTATAGATCAGTAAGAAAATAACTTTATAAATAATTAAAGTAGTTTGGGAAAGACTTCTATTAAGAATTTATTTTATCGTCAAACACAGACACTAAAAGTAGCTACCAAAATAACATTTCATGGGAGAATGATACGAACATGTATGTTTTCCAATCATGCCATTTATTTTATAAAGATTATTTAGCTATATTTCGCCTAAAAATAGGAAACAAAAAATATCCATGAAAGCCAGGCCAATAAGATATAGAAACACATTTTGATTACCTTAAACAGCTTCTTTCCAAGTCAATTTCGATTCACTGCGATGAACATTGCGGAAATCGTGATAAACCGAATTCCATTGATTTAAAAGATGCTGAAATAGGATACAAACATATGGAAAGATGTTTTAAGTTATGATGCTTTGACAGAAAAAGCTTAGGAGCTTTTAAATCGTTTGGCTCAATAAGGATCAGTATTGTCATTTTTTTTACCATTGTATTTTTTATTTCCTACAGGGAAAATCACAAATAATTTGTTCAAAATATTAATCAATTAATTTATTATTCGACCAACCAGGTCTTCATCAGGAAAATGTGATTGCACAGGTAACATGTTGTTAGCCTTTTGATAATGTTTTTTTAATTTACAAATTGGAAATTAAAATTATGTTTTAGGGTCACGTTTTTTGTCAATGTTGAGACGCAATAAGGAATTTAATGCATGCAGTTTTTTTTACCTTTTTTTAAATATAGATTCTCCTTCTGCTTCTAGACAGTTACGGAATTTCTACACTCAAGATAGTTTTTTAAAGTTTAAAGCTCGAGTGTTTATGAGAGCTTCAAAATTAAAAAAATTAACTATCGAGAGTGAAGAAATATGTCGTAACCGATTTGGTAGCAGAAGGAGAATCTGTTTCTCCTATGAATAAAACCATCAAAACGTTAATTTATCAAGTCACCCTTTGGGGACCAAATTCTTTAGTACACTGCCTATCCGTGGTATCGCAAGGAATACATTTTAAGAAAGCGACAAGTAGGAAAAATACAAAATGTTACGCAATTTTTGTCAGACTAGACAGACAGACTCTTGTAATTGATTGATTTATTGTTGGTTAACGTCCAGTGGCAAATATTTCATGCATATTCAGGACGGAAACAAGTTAGCAAACATTAAATCAGTATGTAGACTGTAACAAAGGGACCAATAAGGGAGGCACTTTTATACTGCCACTGGAAAAATTGGGGGTTGAATAAGGGCGGAAAAATTAGCCTTGTAACTGGCCGCCTACGGACCACTCAAAAAGAGCTGTTACAAGGGGTCTTCAGAGTGCTTAGGATGTGGCATTTCCCAAACAAGGGGCGTCTTTAACGTCTTCCTCCTGACGGATTGTGAATTTATACATCTGCCACAATCAGGGACGCCCCTTTTAGAGGACTAGTGCATCAAGGACGGAAATAACTGGTGCCTATTCTTTCCCCGGCACTACCTTTGAGAAGGGGAGTTCGAATATTTATACATCCTGCTCGAACTAACGGACACCCCTTAAGCAGGGGTTCTACCTGCAGACAGAGAAACTGAACGGCCTATTTCTATACCCCGGCCGCCCTTGAGGGGCATATGCTGATACAATTGTGGACTGTCCGGTCAATATACCAGCATATATACAGAAAAGGGTATGTGGTATGATTGTCTATAAGAAAGCCATCCAAAAGGTGTAAAACATTTGTATTTCATCATTAAATTCTACTCTATTAAATTCATACCAGCATATGCAAATTTCATGACAAACAAGAATTTTTAAGCTCAAAGATATGTAGTGATGCATAAACATCGTGTAATTTAACGAACAAAGAGCTATGTCTATGTTTCCGTGTGTAATTACAATGACATGAGTTTATCACTATAGCAAGCCACAATTGTAACCGTTAAACATGGGATACCTTGGTTAAATGCGTAGTTGTTTGAAATAAGCAATAAGAATCTTTTTGAGTAAACAAAATCTTTAATTAAAAAAGCCGACAGAAAAAAAACCAATATCTGTGAAAAGTACAGCAAAATATGTTTGACTTTATCTTGAAATAGAAGGCGGGAATTACCAATTTGAAAGAAAAAAACAAAAAATGATCAGGAAGAAAAAATAAGTTCTGGCATTCAGTGGAATATTGTTGAAAGCAAGCCGACAGCTAAAAAAATCGAAATAGAAGAAGGCGAAATCGTTTACAAAAAATCATAGAACAAGAGTAACCACATGACAGAATCATGAAGTATTTTTATTGTTTCGCAATTTCGGTCTTCTTTGAATGAACATTCCAGTCGACAAAGTAAACAGGTTAAAGAAGTTTAACAAGATAAAAGACGAAAAATTTTATCAGATGGCTGTCCGGGTTCCAAATGGATGTATTGGATGTATAACTAGTGAAACAACAATATGCAGAACAAAAAATTAGAATTAAAATGAAGTAATAGATGACTTATAATAGGTAATTCATTTCTATTATGTAAGCAAAAACATTACATATAAAATTAGACACACAACGGAAAGCCATATTAAAATGAAATGTAAGACAGGGAATAGGAAATTGAATAAAACAATATATAAAGTTTAGACGGAAAACGTCAAAAAGGTTTATTCCTTCCATATTATATGCGGAGGACAAGCAAGATATGACAAGTCAATATTTCGGTGAAAACCCGAAAAAAAGATCAAAGAATAAAACGGAACGGGTAAACACTAACATAAATTAAGTACCTAAAAATGGATATCAAAAAGCACGAAAGCAAAACCAACTCTGAAACGTCAAAAGGTTAAGCGTCCTTTGTAAATTTAATATAACATATTTAAATTCACCATATTTATGTAAAATTGAAAAACTTGTTTTCAAAAAACTCGCCAATTTGCGAACATCAAATCATCAATTATATCCTGCAAATCTTTGAGTACATTATTGTTAACTCCTGAATACAAATACCTCTGCTAAATATTCAAAGTTACGAAATGATTCATCCATCAATTTTACAAACTTTATATGATCAGATTCACAACAGTCTGTTAGATTACCCAGGTGGACAACCATTATTCTGAAATAAATAAAATATTTCGATTTTCTCAATGAAATTTATCTTTAAAATTTCATGTCATCTTTGCATGTGAAAACATTTCAAAATTATGTTGAAAAGTAGGTTGTTATAAATTTATAAACATCTTTATAAACTGACCGTTATATCATTGTAAGAGTATGGAAAATTACTAATTGTGACCAAATTAATATTAAACACTATGCTTAGCTGATAGTTACTTATAGATTGCTGGTTTAAAACTAACATGATATTACCATTTTCAATATCTTATGCTACAGACAAGATCTCAAGACAGAAAAGGATTATTCATCATTAAATAATGATTATTTTGTGTTAAAGGTATGATAGTTGTGAGAACATGCTTTTCTTGATTCTTAATAAGTAACATGAATACATACCCGACATCTTCATATGTGCAGCTATACAATTTTTTGCTGAATACATTCCCATGCTTGATATCATCTAACATGTCAGAGGCTATCTTGTATGGCATACATCTTATTATGAACTGTTCCTGGAGATGTAAGATTGGGGCAAAATTTGTACCCAAATTTATTATTTTAAAGTCATAACAAGATACAAACAAGTATTTTTCGTATTACATATACATTATCTCAATACATATCACACCGTAAAATATGGATAATCAACTGTCTTCACGATTTATGAAAAAAATAATACAATGTTCAGCATTTCCCTGGATGGAAATGCATTGGCAATATATTTTAATTCATGTAGTTAAGTACAGTTTTACGGGTAAATCATGTGCTAGGAAGGCCTACCGTTCACCCCTTTGGACTCATCGTCACCAATTTATTTTCAACCGTATTTATACACTTTTTATCAGTCTTTAAATTTTTTACAAGGATAACCTAAGGGTGCTTCTAGGCTTTACTGTATAGTATGTAACACATCGTGTTATTTTACCTATTTTCGTTTCACAGGTATTAAATGGCAGGTTGGTAGATTAAATTAATAACTACATTGTATATTTACTTTATTTTAAATGAGATTTTTCAGGTTTTCTGGGGATTTATTCTGCTAAAAAGGTTGATTTGTAACTTGAAAATTTAAATTTTTAAGTCTTGAGAACTCCCTGCAATATTTCTTTTTTAACATACTATATTTAGGACCTGTTGTGTATCTTTCGGGAATTTTTTTTTCATTTAAAGTGCTAAAATGCTTGAGGACGGATACTTAATATTGTTTAAACCAACCGTTTCACAGCAAAAAAATGGAACATCTGTACTTTTGAAAGCTTCTTTTTACCTGAATTAAAATTAACATAACTTGGACAACAGAATTAAAATAAATGGAGTTTTCAAGCGTTTAAATTATTATTTTCCAGTTAAATACCAACCTTTTCAGCAAGATTAATGCCAAAATGGTGAAATGTTGTTTAAAGTGAAACGTCATTATACTCAAACATTCGTTGAATTTTGAAAAGATAATGGATGGTTCTTAGTGTTTGTCTTAAATATATTTAAAAGAATGTCAAAGTTAGACCTTTTTAAACGGTTCATTGAATGTTGAAAGTTACCAAAAATTTCAAATCTAATAAAAATCTTGTGTACACGTTTATAAATTACAAAATGACACAGAAGATATATATGCTTGAATTATCCAGACACTTATTAAACTAACTTTCTTACAAATCAACCAAAATATGACCTAATAACATTAAATATCTGATAACAGATATTAAAAGAGATTAACCTATTTAGGTTTTGTTTTATAATGTTTTATGACTAAGTT
This sequence comes from Geukensia granosissima, assembly GCA_032357055.1. Lineage (NCBI taxonomy): Eukaryota > Metazoa > Mollusca > Bivalvia > Mytilida > Mytilidae > Geukensia > Geukensia granosissima. The sequence continues at coordinate 38,410 of JAULBM010142788.1, read as the reverse complement.
TACCTTTGGAATCATAGTCAAAAGGCTGGCAAAATGTAAAGTTATTTGGAGAACAGTGGTAATCTTTGTCGTAAATCCTTTTTAAACACGATAAAAAGTAAATATAATTAGGACATTATTCTTAACTACTTGAGGACATGACACAAGTTCCTTTTTTCATTTTGCATGCTACGTACTGTGAAGTTACACTAAGTATACTTTGACCTATTATATGCCAGAAAGACAAATTTAACTGCGTGTAAAGCGCTTTTCTGGATTAATCTGAACTACGGTTCAAATACAAGAAGATCAGACAAATACTTAATGAATTTCTACAGTTTTAAAAGAGATATGACTATCTTCCAAGTTTGCGTCAATGTCGGACCCTTATATAAAAAAGTATCTTTTAGTGTTTTGACAAACCTTCTGGTACATTAACTTTACCATTTCTTAGTGACAACAGCTTAATAAAATAATTTATGTTTACTCAGCTAATATATAATTTATCTTGGACATCAAAGAACAAAAAGAAAAGTCAAAGTGCGATACCATACGACAGAGTCCAGGGCTTCTTCAACTACCAATGCGTGTTCCGTCAAATAGAGAGTAACAAAACATTACACAAAATCACTCAAAATGAAACTATTTTTTATCAAGAAAGAGGATTTTTAAATATTTAACATGCCCAAACGAGTTGATCCTGTCATGCTGAATGAAACAGAAAAATTGCTTACTAATGAAAAACTATAAAACACCCCATAATTTTAGACTGACAATTTCGAAAAGATAATTTCAGTATAAATCACAAATTCAATCGACTGAAATTATTAATTATCATTAAGCAAAATAACGAACTATTGATGTAATAATGTATCTTATTTACCTGTTCAATCAAACGTTTGATATTTATTTCTTTTAACTCTGTGGCTCTCTTTTGTTCGGCAAAGCAATATCTCATTTCTGTATCGTTGTACAAATACAACGAAGATCCCAACAGAATCGTGGGTATCAACGTCAAAAGAAGAACAACCACCTAAACAAATGATGATGATATAGTATGATGTAATATCTTATTTTTCTGACGAGACCAAACAATATTTTATCTCGTTTCACTGAAATTATCATAGTTTTAAAACACATTCCTGAAAATGACGAATGCGAAATGGGGTAGTTTTAAATAATGATGCCTTAAATCAAAACAATAAGCATTAATGTTTAAATATGTGACATATATGGTGTCTTCAAAAAAAATATATATAAGCTTTGAAGATTTGTAGTGATTTTCTAGGGAAAGTGTTTAAAATTTTGCTAATTTTACTTTTTTTACATTTGTACAATTTTATCAGAAAATCTTTAAAATCAATGTATTGGAAAAATTGTGAATTGGGGGATTTACCGTTTATATTATTGTGATTGAGGAAATTTAAACACTTTTAAAACAGAAAATGCTGAAAAAAAATTGATAGCGTGTTAGTGGTAGCACACTATAGGGAAACGAACCGTAAAGATAAAGTTCTATAGCACTTTTGTGTACATTAAAAATTGCTGTTTTGGTAGATAATTTAATTCGTTGTTCATCATTTCAAATAATCAAATAAAAATTACAGCAAACTTACCTTTTGCAGGAAAGTACCATTGAGAGCTTGAAATCCTGAAAAGTCGTCAACAAATTTCACATTTGGTACTAAGATTAAAAGTGCAAGCAGCACCCTATGTGTAAATGAAAATGAAAAACTGCCGAAAACGAGAAAGGCAATTAAAACAGTCCAAGTAAGAACAAATGCACTTCCGTTGCACAGAATGTCATATGAGTATAGCCCAACAACTTCCAATAACGTCACAATAAAAATGAAATAAATACTGCAATTTATCTTTATTTCTTTGATCATTAATGCTAAGAGTATGCCCACTGTTGCCAACAATTCAACGCCAATCAGAGTTAGAACGACTCTTTGGTTACACTCTGAATGCCAAATAAGTACCGTTAAAAATTGCGTGAAATTAAAGATAACTCCAGTAAATATCAGACATCTGTGTATTCTCCTACAATTTTTTGATTTGAAACCTTGATACTGTAATTCCACTGCTGGACTTAGGAATCCTTTCCAAGATAGTTCATGCACACTGAGTTGAGTATTCATTGGTTCGATGATATTTCCTCTCATTGCATAAGAATATTAGAACCTCCTTTCTGAAAAGTTAGACTGTATTTACCATTATGCTGTATTTCATATTTTTAAAGCACTAAATAAAGAAAAGCTTTGATGATATCCAATATCTGTCATAAAGGAGTCAAAAAATTGAGATTCAATTGTATTCACAACAGTTATTTGATAATATCCACATTTAAATTTTTGGTACTGACACAAAAATCGTAGAAATTTTTTAAAACGTCATTATATTTAGAGTCTTGTAGACGAAATTACACAAGCTGCACAGGTCGAATTATTTTTCTCGTATGATACAACACTACAGCTACTGAAATTGATATTAATGTAACAGTAGTAACAATATCTAACCGATTTATTTTGATAATAGAAATACGTTACAGGTATAATTAACCATTTTCGTTCCGTTATTTCATTAAAGTGATGCAAATATTGAAATTTCCAGAGAATCAATGATTGCTTTTTTAATTTCATCAAGCATCGCACGGCAAGCGTCAAAAATTTACAATACTACTTGAAAATTGTTTGGATCTGGAATTTCTTGACTGGTTTAGTTTGTTCGTTTGTATCTGCATGGTCGTTATTTGTTTCGGTGCTTTTGGCTGAAAATTTTCAAGTTTAATTATTTTGTCCGCAAGATAAAGTTTCTTAATGAGGTTTTCTATTCTGACTAATTATGTTGTCCTTTATTCTTGAATAAATTGTCGTAAAATGTCAACAGTTTATTACATTTGATTAAATTTTGCTACATAGTAATTGCTAATTAAGAATATCCATTAGTAATTCCATATATATCCGTTTGATATAAGCAGATTTTAATGGTGTAGTTTCACATAATTGAATCTCCATCCTGTATTCCGGTTAACAGACAGTTAGTACTTTCTTTTAATATGTTTTGCTTTCTTGATATCGAACAAACTAATTTTACAAAAAAATATTTAAAACTTTCCCTCGTTTCCATATGGTTGGTGTTACTCAAACTTGAATATAGAAAAATAAGATGTGGAATGATTGTCAGTAAGACAGCCACCAAAAAGGCCAATCTCCGTCGCAGAGACGCTTCGATATTTGAATACCCATACATGAGTACGTCTCTGCAATCAGCCATGCTCACAATAGCAAGATCTTGCAATTAGTAGTCATCCGCAACAAAATAGCAACTTGTCTATTTCAAATGTTTTAGAAAATTATTATTTTTCTTCATACTATTCTTTATTGTCTCTTTCAATTATTTAGTTGCAAACAAAATATTTTTTACTTTTGACTTCTGTAGTAAATAAACGTCATGAGAGATTTTAAATTCATTGACGTCACGTCATAGACATATGAAGCGCTGAATGCAAGGGTAAATTGAGAGAGAAGCGAACTTTTCCCCTTGCGTGGAAGTTGCAAAAACGCATAAGTTGCAAACTTCTACATGTAACCCTAATGCCTTTATCCACACCCTTTGGCAAGCTGTAAAAGGCCCGAAAATAACAAGTAATGATGTTCAAATGCAAAATCTATCGGCAAGATAAGTATACAAGGAAAAACAAGTAACATAAAAAAACATCCACTGGATTACTGCTTCCTGCCTCGGGACAGCCACATAAAAATTTATGAGAATACATGTTTGTTAGTACTTATCTCTTTTGTGGTTTGTTGTGTACAAATGTCTGTCTTTTGTTTTCTCTAATGGTAATGATGTAACTGCCCTGAAGGGCGTTCAAATTGGCAATAAAGTATTTGTTGTTTTTGATGTTGTTGCTGTTGATCTTGTCAGTCTCTTTAATTTGATAACCATTTCCAATTGCCCCTTCGTATCTTCGAATTTTTTAAACATTTTTATTAAATAAAGAAACATAATTAGGATGCAAAAACTCGAGATCACTGCTCTTTTTTTAACATAAGATACACAGCTTTGATTTAGTATTATAGAAATATTTCCCAATATGACAATGTTGTAGTAAAATGATAGTAAAGATAAGTTTTAACATGAAAAGATTTTGCTAAATAGATATCTTTTCATATTGTTTAACAGATGTCTATTCGTAAAAAAAAATTCTCTTTAGCCTAAATTCATCAAGATCTTTGCAGACTTGATCTTATCTACTGTTTAAATACATTGAATAAATAGTATTTGTTCTTACCCAGTTAAAACTCAAGTACTATTATATTGCCTCATGTTTTTTTTCAATCAGTCATATGTAAGAAGGGAAACATGAGAACTTATGTGTTCCAATTTTCGATCATTAAGGACTTTTGCTTTTCACGGAAAAACGAAGTTCCTTAAGCACCAAAACTTTTTTTCAAATACAGAACATAGCCTTTACCAAAATAAAACCTTATAGATGGTGCAAAAATTCCCAAAGAAGGCAAATGTGTAGAAAAACTTCTAAAAAAGAATAGGCTAAAATAACCTTTAATGTCTCAAAGCTGTGAAACAATAATTAGGTTCATTAAATGATAATTAACTGCCTGTATACGTCTCACATTGCTAGTAGCTAATATTTTGAATGTAATATGATAAATAATGTTGTTAAGAAACTCTGCTGTGGTCTTTTATTATTTAGTCACAAAATCAATCAATTCACAAACATACATTGACAATAATGGAAAATTTGACACCTTCATTGACAAATGAATCAATCATTGTTTGATGAAACAACTTGTTAGCTTTTCGGAGACAAATAAAACCTATAGAAACGCACATAACATATTTGATATCTATGATATGAATAGCGTCGCAAAAAAAATATCTATTTAATGTAGATGTTGGGTCTCATAAGACAAATTAAAGAGTAAGGTAGAAATTGTAAAGTTAGAAGACAAACAATTTATTCTATTAAGGTGGTAGATATGGGATATGGAGATAATTCTTGAATTCAGTAATATGTTAACATTATTCAGTTAAATAGAAAGCTCTTGCAGCATTTAATTGAAACAGATTAAAATTGGTCCATGTTCATTAGATACATTCGATTTTTAAAAAATGATACATACAAACTTATCAAATATTTGCAAGAGTTATCTCCCTTTAAGTAGGTCTCTCCCTTCAATTAAAGAACCAAACAGAAACAAAAGACAGAATCTTTTATTTGAACTCTTTAACAAAACGTGAAAAATCTTTTGCTACGGAAAGGTACTGTGCCACACACGGAACCTGTCATGGAATCTTTTTACCCTAATAAATGTGGATATTGCCACAAAGGTGTGAGAAATTTAAGAGGGAAAGTTAAAAACATCTAGCTTTCGTACATCTTAGAAATTATTTAACCTCTTCTTGTTCTATATTGAGAATAAATCAAGCTATAGAGCAAATTCATTGTTGACCTTAGTTCCCCTTAATTGGTGTCTTTAGTTACGTCTCTCGAAAGTTTTTTTAGTTAAGATGATAACTGAATCAAAGGCTGATAATTTGAAAACACATCTTTAACAAAGCTAGATGTATCACTGAACAACGTGGCTAAATTCTTTTTTTGTAATTTATAAGTACCCTACCAAAGAATAAAAAACAAATTGGACAAACGGGGCACATATTTTGTCAACGGTCTGTTGAAAATCTCGACCACCAAATTCTACTATTATGTTGTCAATGAGAAAATCCACCATCTTTAAATTATTTAATTTCTATCACGAAACGACATTGTGTGTCACGGACTAGACATTTACAATGTTATATTTAATTAATCAATTTTCTCAATATGGTCTTGAAGTTGTGAATGTGAAATCGCAGTGTAGAGTGTGGAAAAGCAAAAGTTCAATATAAGTTAAAGAATATTTTTTAAATTAATACTTTAATTTTGTTCAAAATAAAAATATAAGATGGGGGTAAAAGTCAAGAAGACCATATTCCATCAGCATAAGAAAAAGCGTAAATTGTTGAATAATATCCACATTGATATACATGACCTTTGGAGTACGTTTCCCTCCTTATCCTTAAAAGCATTCCTTGTTTCACGATAGTATAGTTGGAAGCATTTTAGAAGAAGCTAAAAGAGAAGAACCCTCTTTTTGTTCTATTCATAATGACAGTTGTGAAACTTTTGTCTAGTGTAGAATACCCATGTGAGAGATCAAAAGTGCATAGTTCATAGAGACAAGACAAATTTGTAACAAACTAAAATATTAAACGAAAACAAACAAAAAAAGGTAGGATATTTGGAATTATTTTAGAAGAAGCTAAAAGGGAAGAACCCAAGAACCCTCTTTTTGTACTATTTATAATGACAGTTGTGAAACTCTTGTCTAGTGTAGAATACTCATGTGAGAGATCAAAAGTGCATAGTTCAAAGAGACAAGAAAAATTTGAAACAAACTTAAAAAAAACCCAAAGGCTTGGAATCCACGAACTCCGTTACAAAACAGCAGTGGAATCGGATGTTCTAGATGGTAAGCATCTCCTGTCTTGCTCGCAACAACCATCGTAGAATTCTTTACTGTAATCCGGGTCAACGTCAATCCGAGAAGATGTCTATGTTTTGTTGTATAACAGGTCCATATCAATTTGAGATACTCCGATACCATATGAATCAACCAATTCGATCGTGATGGCGACAATAAAATTTTAGGAGGGACGACTTCAAACTTTATTGGATGTACCCTTGTTGTAATAATTTATTCGACAACAACAATACTCTCTTCAGAAAATCCTGATACTTGGAACAGGCACGAGAGTATCGTATTAACTGCGAAAGATAAACCCCGCATGTAAAGCAGGAATATTGCAACATAAATGTGGGAAGTTTACAATAGGAAGGTAAAAGTCTTCCCGTTTGTCATAATCTTAGAAACAAGTTTTTCCTCTTTTTCGGTTTCGAGGAATAAATTTATGTATAAAGCAGATTTTAGGGAGTCTGTGGTCTCCTAAATTTCTAGTTCACTGGGATATATTTGGTCGCGATGTTCACTTGACATTGGATTATTCAATGATTATACATTGATATAGCGAAAAGTAAAATTAAACGATCTGGCTAATTTCTTTCTCTTCTGAATTAATTCTAATTCATACGAGTACATTAAACAAATCGGCTGGCGCACAATATAAGCCCACTGGATGCCAACGATCTGTTGAAAACTCGCCCACTAAATATCTCTTCTTGAGTGTAGTGTGTGCATATGCCTGATAAGCAAAAAATTTTTTGGTGCCAAGCTTCTTTTTTCAAGCATCAAGGTAGTGTTTTTGTTCCAAAAGCAATGTTATTTGAGGCTTTGTCTGCTGGAACAACAGCAATTCTTTTATTGTTGGTGGACAAGTCCCTCAAGACAACAGGGTCCTTGAAAACAGAAGAATCTTTAGTGCTCATTTACCCTTGAAATTTTATTATCCTAATCTGAATCAATGATCTGACAATCATGACCAATTTAGACAGGTTGTCAACCTCTACCCTATCTCGTTTCACCTATTGTCTAGCACAGTCCTTCACTGAGTCCATCAGCAGCTTGATGTTTTGTTTCAAAATAATTGGATTTGGCACATGATATTTAGACCCTTTGTTAACAACTGCGGGAGATTATCATTTGTAATTTAAAAAAACTGAGGTCACCGGTAATTATGTGCCGAGCGGGACTATAGTTGAATGGCGGCGACGAGCAAGAGCCTTCTTGAGGTTTGGATTAAGATCATTAATACTAAAGGGCTGCAAAACATGTTTACGTTTACCATGGACCGATGACCACACATTCGATTTTCAATCGTGTTGTTTTTTTCACAAAAGCATTATTGACTAGCTGAAGATTTGTTATTTTGAAATATATGCTAGACCTTTTAAAAATCGAAAACCTCTTCTTGCAAATGAATTATATCAAGCTACGCTCTCCTCATTCGTTCCATGAAGTGAATTTTCATTACTAAGTCATCTCATTTTTTTTTCTTCAACAATACTTTTATAAAAAAAAATGAATATGAAGAAGCCACAAAACAATTCATTTTTGAAATGATAAACAGCAGATAGATTTGGAATAAAACCAGGAATCAATCGGTGCATTTTATCTGAAGTTATGCAAATCTATAATTATAAATATATCGATCACTTAATTGTTTTAATGTATGGTATGTTCGATGTTTACCTACAAAGTGCTGTTTCAATTATCTTTAATGAAAGGATGGTCTAGTTACAGACATATAATGACATTGATAAATGTATCACAAATAAAACCAAAATATAAATGAACTGATACTAAGTCTTATTTCAATGTTTCAACGGACATATGTTATTAGTTGGACGTGTCATATTCTTATGAAATGTGAAACTATATTGGAAGTGTCATTTTTCTAAGAAATACAAAATTGATCAACACAATGATATGAGAGTTGACAATAATAATTAATGACATATCCATAAATGCTGGTTCTAAAAATGTACACAACTTATCTCATACGATATTAATTGCACAAGTCGAGTGCTTAAAATGGTGGAGTATCTTTCATGGGTTCATTAATTATTTTCTGATAAAACAAAGTTCAGATAAGCATTAATCTAACTTGAAAAACAAATATTTTTTGAAATCTGCAAATGCTTGTATTCAAGAAAATGAAGAATTAAAGCTTTCTTCCTATTCATTCACTAAAGCTACAAAGGCAGACGCATATGATTAAATAAATCGTTCATATCTTTTTTCGTGGTATGCTTATTGTGCAAAGGATAAAAAAAATAATTAACAAAATCCCAAAACCAACAAATGTAAAAAAATAATCTTAAATGTTCTATTCGAAAGTGCGAATGAAGAAAAATAAACTTTGTTTGTTTTGTTATTGTTGCTCAGCATCGAAGAGTTAAAACAAGCAACACCATACAAGGAGTGCTACTAGACGATCTTAGTCCATTTTTTAACATATTAAACAAAGAGTTAATTTTAAAAATGATTGACAAAATCTGCTGCATTTGCTAGAATTCTACAACACTGAAAATACGATAAGGCCTCGAAAAGTAACGTACTTAGTTATTGTCCCTGTCTTCGGTTTGGCTTCCTGTTCGATTTGTTTAGATTTGAGTGCTTCTTTTGCTATATTTGAATATTTTACTTACTATCTTTCGGTTCTAATGCTAATAATGAGAGGTTGTTCTTTAAAGTGTACATATAGCATACGTAGATTTTCCATGTTTATTTAACATTGGTAATTTTGTATTTTTAAATCAAATACATTTATGAGTTTGGTTGAAATGTACAGGGTTTAACTACAAGTTTAAAGAAGCACAGACGGAAACCAAAAGGTAAAAAAGGCCACCAGTCGACAGACATGGCAATCTCCAGAAAATGAACAAAACGAAACGTTACTTATAATGTGCATATAAAAACTAAAAACAAGCATACAGTTATAAATAGTACAGACCACATGACAAACCGGATGTGAAGTCAGGGATATGGAAGGGTAAACAGTATATTCCTTCTCTTTAAAGACAAAGTCCGTATTGTCCAACTTTCAATCCATTATAAGTTATTTCAGGATAAAGCGGACGAAATAAAGTCTTTACGATGAAGAATTAATCTTCATCTGTGAAACAGATATTCCACACCGACCGTAAATATTGTTTTATCAACCGTATAATTCCTGAAGTGATGATTTCAACCGAGCACCAACTTATGTCTGATTTATCAGCATCTATGTCAACGACCTAGATCTGACTAGAATTTAAACCACGAGTTCAATGTATACAAAATATGGCACTGTTATTTAAGAAGGAACAATTTCTGGCGGAAATGTTAAATGTCTAAATCTTAATCACGCAGTAAAATTTGGCCTTTTAAAATATATTGTAAACCTATGTAACATGTGCAACTTTTCTTTCCGGCATATGTTTCATGTGCCTGTCTTAAGTCAGGAAGTTTTTGTGTTTTTTAGTTTTGTTTAATGTACATTTTTTATAATATTAAGGTAAGAGCAGTATTATTTACGCATACAAGATTTTTAATAGCTTTATTAGCTTTTCACAAGGAGCGGTATTCCACCCTTCTTGAAGGCCTTGTGGCGACCTCTAGGTTTATAAATCCCTCTGGTTTTATCGCGGATGGAGTGCATCTCTCAGATATTTTCCCAATGACTTTCATTTTCATAAATATATATAACAAGTACTTGTACAAAATTTGAAAGTATCTGGTATTATAGCAGATCTTTTGAATTTTTTATCCGCATTTTTTTTTTCGCGCGCATGACAGGAAATGCTAATCTTTCCGGATCACCTTATTCAACCTTGTTTTGTAAAGGAGTTCGTGGAATCCAAGTCATTGTTCCTTTTGTTTTCGTTTATTATTTTTTGTTTGTTACGAATTTGTCTTGTTTCCCTGGACTATGCCGTTTTGTTCTTCCGCACGGGTATTCTGCACTAGACTTGATTGATTGATTGACACCGCTGGTTGAGAACGCTTTATCACAGTACTCTTGAAATTCTTCCATGAGTGTTGACATCATATTAGTAAGTAATTTGGAAAGAGGCTTGGTGGAGCCCCTGGAAGAACCCGTTATATAATTTTCTTTTATACGGATAGTTGTGTAGTTTTGGTAGCAAGAACCGACTGGGCTTCTTTGGTGTCAATATCAAACGAAGACAGACCAATATGTGGTTAACAAGGATATTCCATATAAAGTGTAAAAGGCATATATGTCGGGTTTTCAGATGTGACGTTGATGTCAAGCTCTTAAGTTTAAAGTGGCTAAAAACTACTTTACAGTGTGTGTACTTTGACCTCCGTAATTGACTACCTTTTTGTTTTGTGTCTGCTTGGAAGAGGTGATGTTTTTGTGAGAGCATGTTGTCCATTACAAATTTTTGGGATCTTTTCCGTTATCTACATAACTGATCTCCCTCTAATATTTTCTCCGTAAATTGTTCTTTTTATAAAGCACTGAAGTAGAGAAATTTCCGGTCAGTTCCAAATAGAACAGACCTGACAGTTTCCGGAATTTAAGGAATGATTAGAGTCATCACAAAATTTCGGTCGCAGTTGTGATTTGGTTGACCGATACGAAATATCCATTTCCCAAATGACAATAGCCGGGAGCATGGGCGTATGGCAAAAAAGTGTCCTGTGAAACAGTGTCCTTCCTGTTATATATTTCTTAGGAAAAACCAAGAGGACAATATTTTACAGTCATCAATGTGTTTTATTCTGTCCTCGGACTTTATCATAGGGAACAATAGTGTAAGTGGATAATATTTCACAGCGGACACTATTAAATCCTACAATTGCCCCTCAACTTTTTAAGTTAGGGGCAAAATAATGTGTCCCTCACCTATTGTCAAGCAATTTTCAGTTACAACGCCATTTTTCGGCTTACAGAAACAAAACCTTTCAGACACAGAATCTGTCTTATTTTAGCATATAACTAATCTAGAAGCTATAGAACAGTGACTATATGCCCCTTTTTTGCTGTCACATTTAGAAGTTTGGTTCCCCTACTTTCAAGATCAGTTCTACGCCTGTGGCAATAGATATTTTTTAACTGTCGTAACAAAATATCCATTCCCCTACTGGTTGTGACTAACACGGATTGCAAATATACACCGGGTTTGTCGACTGAGTAACACGACGACTGCCACTAGTGAAGCAGGGGTTGCTTATCCTTTTGAAGCACCTGACTAACCCTAGTTTTTGTTTGGTGAATGTTACTCTATCCTTAGTTTTCAGTGAAGTGTTGTGCGTACAATGTTTGTCTTTCGTCTCTTTTTGTTGGCCACGGTCTTGTCTTTAGTCTGATTTAACAATTTCTGTCTGCGAATTCTTTTTGTTAGACAGCGAGAGTCCTACAAGTATATCCGTCCCCAGAACATCATTTTATACAAATGCGATTAATAGATATCCCTGTAAATACGCTTAGAAAAGGTTATATTATTACATCTTTTAGAAAACCTCATACACAACTATGACCTTTTCAAAATAAATATTTTAACAAATACTTATATATCAAATATGTCTCTTCGAGACAAACACATTCTATTTCTTACACAACAAGTCCTTTTCTTTGGAGTATTCTGTAACCTTAATTGTTAAGATGCTCGGCTATCTTAAACCTCCAAAAACGAAAAGAACCGTTTTATTCCGATGAAGTCTGAACACGCAAATGGTTCAAAGAAGTAATCTACCTAACTAATGAACAAATATATATAAATATTAAATAACCGTAAACTGGCGAAAAAATGAGTGCTTTATACTAAAATTCAGCGTTGTTTTATATAAAAACAACCAAAGATATAATTTGTAGTTGAAGTATAAAAGCAATATTAAATTAATGTCTAAAAATATCACTTGAAATTTGAAACGAAACTGTTGAAGTGGTTAGTTATCCTTTTCATTTCCTATTTCCACGTCTCATACAAAATTATTGATATTTTTCCGACACTGAGTCCATGTTTTATATTTAATGCACATCAAAGTTCATCACGAAGAATATTGCTTTGCTTAACACGGGAATCATTAAATATTTTAGACAAGCGTATTAAATTGTTCGGACTAATGTTTTCTATCTGTTCTTGCGTCATTTTGTTTTCTCCACGTTTATCTGTTAACACATCAAACGCTTCTCTTGCTGGTGGATGGTCAGGGTACTGAAAATATTAAGGACACATTTAATTTAACGTCACACCATTGTCCAAGGTAAGGGGAGGGATGAGTACACACAAGCATGTTTAACCCCTCACATACTTGATGTGCATGTTCCAGCCCAGTAACATGTGATCCGGTGGATGAAGTTGTTGTTGTTATGTTCAAGTGTTAGTTGTTTAACTTTTTATAGTTTTTGGCTGATAGTTGTTACATTTGAATATCATTACATTTATTTTGTGACCTTTTTCAGCTTGACTTAGAGGGTAGATATGTATTCATTGTTGAAGACCTTATGGAAACTTGTTAACATCTGTAATATATAGGTTTTGGTTGCTGTCTCATCGACAATCATACCACATATTCGTTTTGTATTTTCTATATACATTCCTTATGTTGCACATTTGATGTCCTTCCCTCTGGATTTGACTGTCGTTTCGGTAAGGATACGAGTATCCCATTCAACAATGGTTGGATAACGTCTTTCCTATGTTTTTGGTCTTATAATACTGAGGAAAGATAACTCCTTGAAATGTTCATATAGCTTATTAAATTCGCCATATTTATTCAACTTTACTCTCGTGACCACAAATATGCTCCTATACCGGTTGTGACTTACATCGATTGTGACTATGCACCGGATTTGTCTACTGAGTAACTCGACGGGTGTCACTAGTGGAGGTGCTAACCATTCCAAAGCACCTGTAGTCACCCCAGTTTTTGTGGGATTCGTGTTACTCAAGGTTTAGTTTTCAATGTAGTATTGTGTTTTCTATGTTTGTCTTTCGTTTCATTTTATTGGTCATGGTCTTGTCTGTCTTTCGACTTAACATTTCTGTCTGCCCCTTTGGTATCTTCGATTTCATTTTGAACTTATGTTACGATCAATAAAAAACAAGGTAAAGTGTCGAATACCCATGCAAAAACTCAAAAGGGAATGGTCAAAAGAGACAAGACAAAATCGAAACAAACGAAGATAAAACGAATACAAAACGAACATAATCTTGTTCACCAAGAACTCCTTTACAAAACAGGGGCGGAGTCAGATGCTCGATCCGAGAAGAGATCAACGCATTATTGAATAACCCGGTATAAGGTCTTCAGCTAGTTGAGATACACTGAGACCATATATATCAACCATTCATGATAGCGACCATGAAAGCAGCATTACCCTGTCTGATATTAAGGTGTTTCAGATGTTACTTCCGTATATTTTTTTAGATGGTACTTTTGTAAAAACACAGTTTTTCATGGGATATATTTTTTTAAGTAATTTTCGACGTTTCTTAACAAAATGGAATTAAAACCATACGGTCACCTCTCAAAATACAGGTTTGACAGCTGAAATGGCATCTACAATGTGAAATACAAGGAAAGCTTGAATTTTGGCAAATTCATCTTTTTAAAAATAGTTTGCGATAAAACCGAGAACCGTCCTAATATGAAGTAATATTTTATAATAAACACATAGCAAATGGAATTAGCAAGGTGTTCGAGAACCAATGAAATTCACCTGCCTTAAGTGGCTTTCAATAACAGCATAAGAAAAGGGTCAAACTTTAATGTATATTTCCAAGTATACTCGTTATGAAAGCAATAAAAATGCTGTTTCCTTGCAATTTAGACAATTCCTGTGATGTTATAAATTGTAACAATTACATGAGGGAATTTTAAACAAATTAGTACTTTCGTTTACAAAATTGTGCTGAACAAAATAAGTACCTGTTCTAATGCTTCGTCGAAGAAGTTTTTAAATCGCTCAAAGGAAAGATCATCGCTAGCTCTCATTAACAGAAGTAAGTATTTCTTTAAAATAGTTGGTTCCATATTCATGGCTGATAATTGCTGAAAAGTGGTAAGCTTGTTGATATAAACAAAACCATTAGAAATTATCATTGGCTTGAAAAACTTGTCCATAAGAGTTATCTCTATAACACTATTTTAAATTAATTTAATATTATAGTCCTTTACTCTCTTGTCAATAATTGACATCAAAACTAAATTTTAGTCAAATTTATATAATATTTTTGTCCTATATGCTGTCGAAATTCTTCATTAAAATCATTTGCCACTTGTCTGTTTGCATGCCCCTGGTTGTTTTTTAACGTTTGAACGTTTGATCAGAAATAAAATTCTTTTGTATACTTTTCTTTAGTTATATATGTTTATGTGTCACCTACAATCTTGTTCGTGTTCTCAAGATTGCAGTGTCTGTCAAACAAATTATACTCGTACATAAATTTTTTACAAGAAATAACATGTATAAATAATACCGTAAAATCAATATAAACTAAATGTTGCCTAACATTTCTCCATTTAATTAGATGTTGAAAAAATGTAAAGATATCGATGAAGGAGACATTTACAAAAGACGACCACTACATGTATCACTTATATATGTCACTCACCCTCTTCGAATCTCTTACAACCCAAACAAATGCCGCATTTGAAAGCTTTTCTGGCTTTTTTGCATCCTCCTCCGAGATAGAACTACAGTCAGATGAATCGAATGTTTTTGATGGGGCAAATAATATACTGAAGGAGATTCCACGTCCGTATGATCTAACTTGATGTAGGTATCCTGGAAGAAAATATGTTTATAACAAGCTATTCCAGATATTTTGATCTTACAAGATGAAGGTATCCAAGCGAAAAAGGTAACAATATGTTAAAGACAAGCTTCATCCAGAAAGTAGGATCTTACACTATGTAGATATATTAAAAGAATGTTATAAAATGTTTATGAAAAGCTCATTCCAGATATTTTGATCTTAAATGATGTAGATATCCTGAAGTAAAATGTTACAATACATGTATGATCTTACATGGTGTAGTTATCTTGGAAGAAAATGTTACAATATGTTTAAGACAAATTCATTTCAGATATTTTGATCTTACAAGATGTAGATATCCACAGGAGGATAATGTAAAGATATGTTAATGACAAGCTTCTTCCATATACTGTGATCTTGCATGATGTAGATATGATGGAATGGTTCAATATGATTTTGACAGGCTCATTCCATATAATGTAATTTTACATGATGTAGGTGTCGTGGAAGAAAATGTAATAATATGTTCATGAAAAGATCATAGCAGATATCGTGATCTTACATGGTGTAGATATCCTTGACAAAAAGGTAACACTATCATTCCATATTTTTGTTTTTTATTCCTTGAGTATAATCCCACAAAAACCATTTTTAAAACGTTGTTTGAGCTCCTATCTAACCAAAACATTCAAAATAGTTGACTTGCACAAATGTTATAAATAACTAAAAATTCCACAACTTATGGTTACAGTCTGTCATTCTGATTGTTAAGAACTTACCAGCAGGCACAAAGACACATTCTCCTTGCTTTATCGTGGCATGAGTCCAAGGTACCTTACCAATGTCTTTATTTTTATACATGTTGATCATGTCCATATCAAGTTTCGACATTCCTGCATCTGCATTAGTGTACTTAAACGAAAGCAAAATAAAAGTAACTCGTGATTGTCCTTTAGATGTGACAATCTATAAGCTTATAAGAGATTATTTTCAATCTTTTGGTTTAAAATTGCAGATAAACAAACACAACACAACATCTAACCAGGCGTCCCTTTATAAATATGGAACGGCATTATTATCAGTTTAAAAAGGATTCGAAGATAACAAAGAGGCAGAGGGAAATGTTAAGTCAAGACTGACAAGAACATGTCCAATGGCAAACATAGTTCACAAAATACTACCCTTAAAACTAAAGCTTGAGTAACACGAACCCTACGAAAACTAGGGTGAGATCAGATTCTCCGGAAGGGTAAGCAACTCTTGCTCCACTAGTGGCACACTTATAACATACAAGTTTTTACTCTAGTTTCTGCTACTCAATTTAGCTGGGGTCTTTAAAACGAAAGGAATTGTTTACCCGTCGGATCACCCAAGGTTTTGTTAGAGTCTGCATTGTTCATCGATATATATTCTTTTTGCGTAGATTTTTCTATTTATTTCTGTGCCGGGCTTCAACGTGACCTTGAGATTAACGTGCCTATGGATTTGTCCTTTTTTGATTGCCCTTTATGGTTCCAATTACTTCCTTTATCAGGCACATATTAATGTCTGTCCGTGTATATTATTTCTGCTTGAATTGGTCGTTAGTTTGTGCAAATGACTAATTGCTAATTAGTTCACTACAAAAATATATATCGATACTACGAGATGTTTTGAATAGTTCAATCAACGTTCTTCGGAAGGGACGTTAGACAGTCAGTGGCCTATTGGGAATAATACCACGCTCCTGGCACGTCAAAAGAATCCTTTCCAACCACTCGTTAGGCGGATCGTTATTTGGCCAGTTGCGATCTAAATTTCCTGTCCCCTTTTCAACAGTCCAAGTTTTTGGCATCATGACTAGATAATGCCCGATCTGACATCCACCCAGCCCTTTGTAAGATTTTTTGTTTGATAACTTGTTTTCATCCTGCATTTGCCTGAAATACTTCTGCAATTTAAGCATCAGTGCCACTGGTGGAACAGGAATAGTTTACCCTTCCGGAGCACCTGAACTCACCCTGGATTTTGTAAGGTTCGTGTAACTCCAGCTTTAGTTTTTCAATGTAGTGTTGTGTGTTCTGTGGTTTTCTTTTGTTTTTCATTTTGTTGGACATGGTATTGTCTGTTTTTTTTACTTCTGTCCGCACTTTTGGTACCTTTGAATTCGTTTTTCAATTAATCTTTTAGCTAATATAAATGTCTAGCTTTAAGGCTACGTAACATGACATTTGTAAGTCTATCATTACTTCCCTAATGAGCTAAAAATCATATAAAACAATTAACGGATCAAACATGCTAGTAAGTTTTTTCTTGATGTCACCGGTGTATTGCGTGACGATTTACGGAGATTTTAGTTACAGTATAATCTTTTTACCCAGTCTAACAGCATAAAAGTATATACATACGCATACACTGACGTTTCATGATTTAATCGGACGCCTCGCGTATCTGTTTCATTTTTTATATGAAAATAATTTCTGTCATCCTCTTCATACATTTACTTACCTTATCTCTGTAGTCAAAGGAATCCTTATACATTCTGTCTATTATAATGAAATCTTTTCTACCAAATAAAACACAGTGAAGATTATGATCATCGTGACTGTGCAGAAGCGAAGCTGTTCCACCACTACTCATCCACAATTCTGCTTCCTGTAGCCTCTGTCTGTATGATCCACAACGAAGGCAATCAGGAAGCTTTGAAAAATCAAAAACAAACACCCCACAAATATATTTGAAGTTAAGTTGTAACATTTTAAAGCTAGTATTGTGTTGCGCAAGTTGTGCATTGTATTCTGCCCTTTTCTTTATGCAAAAAGTTTACTAATTTTGGTAAGATATTGTAAATTTCCTTATATGATTTTTTTTATTAATTATCTAACAGTTATTGGCTGATTTAGATACAGCTTAAACGAAGCTGTAAAATGTTCAAAAATATTCTTACAAAGAGTACTTTTATGTGTGGGAAGGACCTTATTTGCCCCCTATTTCGATATATTAAAAATAACCTCACATCTTTTAATTCTTATACATTTTGAAGTTCAAACATTGTAGTGACAATAATACAAAGACTTTGTTGCAATTTAAACTTTGAATGGTTTTTCCATTAAAATACCCGAATCGGGGCAAGTAATTATAAAAATAACTGAGGAATTATTGTAAAGTAGATTATGAGTTTGTAAGGCTACCATTTTAAATTTTCTGTTTTCTCGTTATAATGTGCACATAAAAAAAAACATGTTGTTGAAAGTTTTTGCTCTCTGTTATCACTATCTAAATATAGCCTGAAATTTGGAATATTTGACGTATTTTACTCATATTCTAGATTTTTCAACTATTAATTACCCTGTTTTGGATCATCCTTCCATTTATTTCAACTTTATTAAAACAGTTGGTCCTTTATCTATAAATTTTACAAAGCAAATATGTAAAACCTAAACGCTGTGATTTTTCTCTTTGCAAAAATAATATATGTGCTTTCATTGATAAAAATAGATTTACCGGTAATTCTTCGGCTATTTCATGTGGCATAGTTGTTGACAACCACCAATCTTCGTACATGTAATCTAATAGAAACTTTTTGAACTGCATGACCTTTTCCACACGTTTTTGTAACTGTTTCTTTATTGTTGTGGATATATTCAAACTACCAAATCTGAAAAACAGATACTTTATTTTAAATTGTGCATCATCCCATATAGCAATTTTTGACTAATTGTAGTAAAAGTAGGAAAAATAACATATTGATTAATATGAACAATCTGATAGAAACCACTGGTTGAAAAACTACTTATAAATTTGAAGAATTTTTTGCCTGGAAACATAATTAAAAAAAAAAAAAACTAAAGGACGTATACACGATCAATACCGCAAAACTTTTATTTGTTATTTAGACTATACAATTTACAGATTTGGCAGTTAATTAAATAGGATTAGATATGGAATATTTTAATTTTCGCCCTCACATTAGAAAATGGTATGGCTAGATTTTGTCAATCAGACTTCTTATAAGGAAATGGCACATAATGCTTGCCGGATAACATTAAAGGATAGATAACTGATAAGATTGGATGTAATAAAACCTTTAACACGATTCCGGAATACAAAATTAGCATTTTTCACAAAAATTTGGGTTCCAGAACTCACAAAACTAGCCATCGAACAAAAATCTTAAATCGGACACTTTTGTAGCTTAAAGTAAAATAATGAGATTTACGTAAAGATTTATGGAATTCTGGCTCATATTTTTGCATGCAAGTCTCTAGAGTTGAATTTTTGACTCAGGAAATATCAATATGCCATATTTATTACCAAACGTATACATATATGACAAAGTAAAATTTCACAATTAAATCATTGTTTATAACTATTTTATATCTTGTTAATTATCTTACTTGTCTTTTAAATATGTATCTTCGTTCCAAAGAGAAAACACAGGCAGATTTTTAAATCCTCCTTTTATGACAAGTGGTCTGTTCTGCTTTACATATTTCATCTCAAACTGGTGAGCATTTGGCATACCCGTTGTTTCTGTTACCTTACCGCTAGATTTCTTCTGAAACCCTAGTTAAAAAATGATTATTAAACATAACAATAAAATTGTCATGAGAATTATAACTAAATAATATCAAAAACTAATTCTTTTGTCTTTAATCAATTTTTTTTTGCTAGGGCTTAAACTGATTAATCGGTTCTAGGTTCTGGTTGGCACTGATGATGACAGAATTATGTTTGGTATCGGAAAACTTTGGTCATACTTATCAAATTTTCTCGACATATGAAGATGATGAAGGCAATGAACATACAGTTGATATTACATTTGTTCGCAATTAACCATTTGTCTCATATGTCCGGTGTTTAATGATCACGGCGATCAGGTTAACATCGATGTAATAACATTTTGTATGTATTCATCATCAGGCCTAATATGTACGCTAGGTATTGATGAGGACTATAAAGTTATGATTGGTGCCACAACATTTTGTTGATTATTAATCAACGGGCAAATTTGTCCGGTAATTAAAGATGATAAGAATGAAGTTTAAAATGGTTTCCTATCGTTTTGTATATTCATCGTCAGATCTGTATTAATGATGACGATAAAGAAGGCATTTGTTGACACTTGTACTAGTTTTATATGTACGGTGGGTATTGGTGATAAGGATCATGATATGACTGGTGTTAGAGCATTTGTTTTGCTTTCAGTTATATGTTGATGAGTACAGATGATGACTTTGACATATTGGTCAGCGTCGAGCGTATTCAATAATTTATCTGAAGTGGTCTTTGATTTATTTGTTATGTGGGTAGTGATGACGAATGTTTATGGTAGAATAACACTTCAATCGCGCATACCGATTGTACACAGTGGAGCAGGTGTTGCTAACGCTTCCACTTCAGCTGAACTCCCCCTCGTTTGTGTAGGTTTCATACTTTAGTTTTCAGTGTAGTATTGTCCTTACTATGTTTGTCTTTCGTTTTCTTTTTTGTTGGCCATGGTCTTGTTTGTCTTCCGATTTAACGATTTCTGTCTGCCCCTTTGGTATATTCGAATTCTTTTTGGTGAAGATAAAGTTCGTTCCTGGTGACCAAACAATATTTTTTTTATTTACCTTGAAATATCAGATCAGATAGTAATCGCTGGAAACACTGTTTCCGTGCATAACTAAATATATATTTCCGTACTTACCCAGAGGTCTCAGATGTCCGGTGGGTATTGATGATGACGATGACGTTATAGTCGGTGGGAACACTATATTCATTGACTGGTCTTTAGGAAATCCTACCTTACACTCGAAAAGAGAGAAAATATTCAACATGAATAACAAATAAGTACAAATGGCCGCATACGCATTCATTTTACGACTAAAAGTTTCTGTGCTTTGGAGTAATTCGCCAATTTTCGAATTATTAAAAATAACAGTTGACACAGGTTTCCGGTTTAAACTTCGTAAAAGTTGTATAAAATCGCCACGTCGGTTTATTATGAAACTGATAATATAGAATTTTGGATAAAAAGACAAATTGTAATTCTATTGATTAGAGTGATAGATTTCGTGGCAACAGCTTGGTGTATTGAAATGCATGTATTTATATGGTTTATAATTGATCTCTATGTTATCAGTCACTGCGAACAAAATCATTATTTCTTAATTCCGTCTCTTTTTGGTTTTTACTTTTTAAACAAGATTTTTTTATTGGCTTGGGAAATGAGATACTTCCAAATATATGATTATAATTTGCGTTAAATTATTTGTGTCAGTCAAATATTAATCGTTTATATCGCTGTTGACAAAATAAATTTTGGCGAGTTCTTAAAATGATTTCATTGGCAAAACATATTACAAGAAACAGTTAAATGTGTGTAAGTGTTACTTATTGTTTCGGAATTCATAGATTTATCAAATTGTACCAGAATGTTAAATAAATGCATTTATCGGGTATATCTGTTCGGAACAATACACCTTTTCGGTCTGTTGCCTTCAATATTTTAACTCAAACTTATTTGCATATTAACGAAAGGGAAATCAAATTATAAAGCAGTTTAATTTTACAAGAAAAATCAAGGTCTTTTTATTGATTAAAGAACACTAAAACATCTATGGCTTTTAAAGACTTGTAGAAGTTTAAATTCTACTGTCATTTTGGTGGATGGATTTCTCATGGACAATCATGCCACATCTCCTATATTTATATATATATTTCTTAAGACAGCCTAATCACTTTGTAGGATTCCGGTCGCCAAAAAATCAGTGTTAGTGACGTGTACCATTCATCCTGAGCAATAAACAAGTTATGGATCAATAAACAACACATTTGACCCTTAAAATTTAGTACAAAAAATACATAATTCACCATTATTTTTCTATCGTCAAAATGGACAACTTTTTTTATTTCGCGGCCGATTTAATTCTTACAATTTAGGAGATGCCATAATCATCAGAAATTGAAACTTTTGTAGTACCCGTTGCACAAAATATGAAAGAATCGAGACAAATTTACGTTATATATGCCTTTTAATTTTGTAAAACAATTTTTATAACATTAAAATTTTTAATGACATACGAAAGATTGGATTGGTGTAGTTTCATATCGAAATTTATGGTAATATAAAAGATTTTGGCGAAAATTTAACTGTACTCCCAAATATTTATTTTGCGAGCTTTTACGCAGTGTCATTGAGCAGGTAATTTGTCACTGTACGTTTTTTTACTGTTCATGTTTACGCAGAATTAGTGAGCAAATACAATTATGGTCATTCGTTTTTCTATTTCTGACAATACAATCAGTTAAGAATTTATTTGGGGAATTTGAATCATCTTAATTTTACAGCCATTTAAAAGACTTCCAATGGCTAAGGTACTTTAAAACATTATTTTAGGAATAGAATAGAAGAAGAGAAAAATAGTTTATTTACCAATTAAGGGCCCAAAAGTTCGCATTCATGACAATAAATGGGAGGATGGAAATCATTTTTTCAAGCACCGGTCTCCAGATGCAGTATTAAGCTATAGTGGACATAGAATTTCTGACATTGCGTCAAATGGTTATTATATGATATTATTTTCATTTGAAAAGATATTACGATAATTAGCATTGTTTAGTGAAAACCGCCGCCCCCCCTTAAAAAATCCTCCATGCAGTTAAAGCGGAATGTAATTAAGGTTTTGTAGTAGCCTTGAAAAACTCGACCTCATAATCGATCTCAAGTACAAAATGCGCCCAGTCCATGCATCTCCGCTAGCGAGGAGTTTCGCTCAGGCCCCCCTCACTTCTGTAGGACCTCAGCGAAAGGATCCCATTAGTGGATGGACGAACATAGCCCAATAAACTTGGACAAAGGACTTCCATGATTATTATAAAATCTCTGCTCCGCAGCTATATTCGATGTTTGTTCTTTTATGACGGGAAAAGTGGGAGTTGCTTCTACCGATAACAATGCATGTGTTTTTTCTATTCGTTTTCTAAACAAGTGAGTTTTGAAACTTGCATTCTTTATTTGAGTAGTTCATGTATGTTTGCATCTATTGAGGGGAACAAATTAAAATATATTGATGCTGTTAAATGAATATGGCAAGTTTAAAATGCATATAAAATCTTGAACTGTACTAGGCGTTCATAATGTCTATATAATTTTCGTCACACATGCACGGCACATTAACACCAGTCAGTTGATGTTTCCGTAAATATAAAGAAGAAGAAGAATGTAGTGGTCAAATTTGATCATTTGATTGATTGATTGATTGAATGAATGTTGCTTAACGTCCAGCAGCTAATATTTCTTGCATATTCAGGAAGAAAGCATATTAATGAATGATGATGACGAATGAACCCTGCTTTGTACAAGACCGAAACTCCGAGCCGGATTTTTAACGTGCTAGCTCAAGATAGTATCAGACCGAAGGAGGACATGCTACTTAACTCAGACACATAGTTCGTACTATGGGCTCTTACTCCTAAATGCTGCATGCTTAGCGGAGAAGCAGCAAATACCTATTTTTATATCTTTGGTTTGACCCGGCCGGGGATCAACCGACGACCTTCCGCATTCGAGCGACCACGCTAACCATTACACTGGTCAAAATTGAAGTTCAAAGCTTTGATATTGACTTAGTAGATAACCCGGCAAATATGGTAATAGTAAGTTGCGTACAATCTGGGTACATCACATTCTCAAACCTTGTGATTATTAGTGCTACATATAAGCGGAATGTCCTCGTGTTCATTTCATCTATCAGACAATCCCTGAAATGGTTTTACCATGGTTATCTGCAGTTTCATACATGCCACTTCTATTGAAATGGGGTGACTTACAGATGAGAGCTATATTTCCCCAATACAACTACATTAATTGATTCATTGAATGTTGCCTAACCTGCAGTGGCAAATATTTCATGCATATTCAGGACGAGAGTAGATGATGACTGAACCCTGCTTTGTACCAGACCAGCACCCAGAGTCGGATTTTTTAACGTGCTAGCTCACGAAAGCAGAAGACCACAGGAAGACATGCCACTTTACCCAGACACATAATTCGGACTTTTGCTCTTACTCTTTTATGATGCAGCTAATTCTTATTTTAATCTCGTTGGTTTGACCCGATCGGAGATTGAACCTACGACCTTCCACACTCGAGGCGAACACGGTAACCATTACACCACCGGAGAGGTGCAACATATATAACAATGAGTCTTATTTACCTCTTATGTGAAATTTTGTCCGAATGACGTTGATATAACGAAAAAACCTCCCGCTTTAAGCAGAAATTAGAGTCCAGTATCATGAATAACATGCTGAAATATGTTTCTAAAGTAAGATCTTTGCAACTTGCTCCCTAAAACTGTGTATAGTTATAATTTTATTGAAAACGAACAGTTGCTCACTGACACTGCGTAAAAACTCACAAACAAAATATTGTCGCGTACAGCGATTAAATAGTTAATTATGCGTGATCTGGAAAGTTTTATATAAACTTACTGAATCTGAATCAAATTCGAGTCTTAATTCATGCAATACGTGGCATTTCATAATAATTAATCTCATAAATCAGCCGCATTTTTATTTTTTACAACATTTTGTGCACTGCACAACATTGCACGGTGCTGATATAAAAGATAAATTTTGGCTATAAATAC
Organism: Geukensia granosissima; assembly: GCA_032357055.1. NCBI lineage: Eukaryota > Metazoa > Mollusca > Bivalvia > Mytilida > Mytilidae > Geukensia > Geukensia granosissima. Next base: position 13,576 of record JAULBM010142788.1, on the reverse strand, counting down.
AATGTGCCGTTTTCTAACAGAACCACAGTTATGTTGACTGAAAGTGGCTTTTTGATAATTTTTAAGTTAGATTGTTCCATATTTCATCAAAAATCGTACTTTTACGGCAGGAAATATTGTTTGTATTGATCCATACTCAGCATGAATGGTACAGCTCACTAACACTGATTTTACGGCGACCAGGATCCTATAGGGTGCTAATATAAAAATTCCTTAACTATATCTTACATCAGATGTTTTTCAAAACAGCAAACATTTTACATAGTTATATAACATCTTTATATTTGGCTACAGCAGAGCCATATGGCATTGTTCATGTACATTTTGGCTTCTATTTTACCCAATGCAACCTTCTTCTTACTTTGCTTTTAATTAAGAAGGAATCCAGTCTATTTGACATTCATCTTTTTAATTTCTTTTATCACAGACCCCCCGAGGGCCGCCGGGTTATATAAATAGGCCGATCAGTTTCTTCGCCTTTATGTAAAACCCTGCTAAAGGGGTGTCAATTGGTTGGGCGGGATTTATAAATACTCGCCTACCCAAGTGTAGCCAGATTGTTCCGTCCGACTGAGAGCATTAATTTGCTGTGTAGGACGTTAATAACTTTCAAACCCTCCTGTTGCCGGGGAAAAGGAATATGCTACTCGGTTTCTCCGCCAGGGGTAGAACTCTTTCTAAAGAGTCGTCCGCTTGTTGAGCCGATTTATAAACTCTCAACCAAAGTCATTAGGAGATGACGTAAAACAGTCTGTCCCATGTTGGGAGAATGCTACGCTTTCAGCACGTTAAAAACCCATTTGAAGCAACACGTAATGAGAGGTCATTTTTGGCAAGTTGTTTCGGCTTAATTTACCGTTTCTATCTAAAAAATCCCAATTTGGCATCCTGTGGGTAGAAAATTCCTCGAACCTGATACCCAGCCCATGCCATTTATGATTTATTGTTTGATAACTCCTCGTTCTAAATATTTACCGCTCGACGTTAAGCAATAACTAATCAATCTTTTATCGTTGTTTTGGTATGATGATGTACAAAATGTATGTGCATAGCGTTTTATAAACTAAATTTCATCACAATTTAATATTGCATATCCTTCAATTACTGCTTTTAATTAAAAAGGCAATTATGAGATTTATATTTCCATTATAACACACAGATAACAATTATCCATATATAATGCATTGTATATAATAGATTTATAATTGGTGTTTTGTGAACTATGTCCAGACGTACTGTTCATGGAAACTGAAATGTCTATAGACAGTCGTATCGACATGAATTGGTGGTTAAAAAAATAATGAAATATGGTTTTGTTTTTTGAAAGTGTGATATGAACTAAGAACGACCATTGTATCAAATTCAAGTTATCGTTCTTTTTACATATTCCTCAGTTACACGTTTTTACCAATGTTGAAAAAAATATTGTGAATTTTGATATGCTTATGTACATTTCAAGAAGTAAACTTTAATCATACGAATATATATTTAATAACAGTAACATAACAAAAACTACATCAAGTCTTTCCAATAGTTATACAATTTTTTTTTCATTATTTAGAAAAATGTGTGACAGGTCGTGGATTCCAGGATTTATTCATCGTCTTTTTATATGGTCTCATCCTGCATGAAATATTTGCCACTGAACGTTATGTAATGATCAATTTTTCAACAAAGTCAATCGTTAAAAAAATGTTAAAAGTTTGCTCATGTCTGTTTGAGATATTTTATAAGTTAAATATATACTTCGTTTTAGTATTCTTTGAATTATTTCTCTTCTACATAACTTGAAAACATTGGGTCGATGCCTCTGCTGGAGGACCATAGGTCCAGTTGTCAGACTTGTCTGGCATGAAATTAATCAAACAATATTTTACAGAAATTCGCTGCATTTGTTAAAATTCTAAAGCATTAAAAATACGGAAAAGCTTCAAAACGTGATGCACAAAGTAGTTGTCCGTGCCGTCGGATTAGGTTTCCTATATCGATTTGTTTGGATTTGATTAGTTCTTTTACTATGTTTGGAACTTTGACTTCCTTTGTTTTGGTTCTAATGCTACTTATGAGAGATTACTTCTTGAAATGTTCATAAAGCATACCAAATTTCAACATATTTATTCAACATCCGTAAACTTGTATTTTGATATTTATAAGGCGTTTTTTCTTTACCTTCAGTTTTATGTGTGTGAATTGTGTGTTTAGACTCCGGTAATTAGTTTGGTTGTCGGTTGACCTTTCTATATTACACTGTTAATTTGGGATGATGTCACTCATCTTTTCGTCCTTAAATTAAACTGTTAATTTACAACATTTTTTACGATGCTGCCGTTTATCGTTCGTCGAGGGGGTGGACAGGGGGGCGGGAGCCCGGGAACCGGGAGTTAGGGGGTAGGGAACCGGGAGTTAGGGGGAATGGAACCGGGAGTTGAGGGGGAAGGAAGCGGGAGTGGAGAGGGTGGACATGAGGGCGGGAGCCCGGGAGAAGGGGGGGGAAGCGGGAGTTGAGGGGGAGTGAAGCGGGAGACGAGGGGTAGGGAAGCGGGAATTCGAGACCCCCCTGTCCACCCCCTAATGATTGGTCGATTAATTGATTGACATTGTAAGTCACTATATGTAGAAGGTGAAAAAAATTATAAAATAGGAGATGTTGTCAACTTCCACTGGACAAATGCGAGTTGGATGTTGTCGGGAATTCAGCTTTGCTATCAGCCGGCTATACTGACCATTCAATACGAGCTGTTGAAACAGTTTCTAAACACGGGGCGTCTTTTACGTCGCCCTCCGAGATGTGAATTTGAATTTCTACATTTCCAACACAACGAACACCCCTTTTGGAGGATCATTGTCTCAAAAACGGCAATGCCTGGTGCCCATTCTTCCCCGGCGGCACTTTCCGTGGAAAGTAGTGTTGAATCATCCCGCTCAACAAAAGGATGCCCAGTTAGCAGGAGTTCTGTTTGCTGGTGAACAAATTAAACAGCATATTTCTATACTACGGCCGGCCCTTGGGGTCCTTTACATTTGGTGTTTCTATAATCATTTGTGTTTTTTTTTTTTCGAAGTTTTATGGCTTTTCTTAGATTTTTAAAAAACTGATTGGTGCCGTTGACAGGTGCAGGACGCTGATAAAACATATTAAATATAATACATGCACTATGTAGTATATTTAGTATATTTGTATAACGCGTCCTGACCTGTGGTGCCATTAATTTACTTGGAAATACCTATATAATTTCTTTTGTAGGTCATATTTCGACGACCTTTGTGATTTAAAAGAACATCATAGCATGGAAGAGAACGAGAGTTGCTGTATTGGCGGAATTACTCCTGAAATGAAGATTTTACCCTTGCTTAATTTTGCTAAGCATGTGCTAATAGTGGGAGACGTTGTTCTAGAAAAAAATGTCTTTGGTGATTATAACGGGGTTACCCAAGGAAAGTCCTTGCCGATATTCAAACAAGATAGAGAAGAATATCGACTGGGTGGGGCAGGAAACTTAACAATAAATCTTCAAGCCATTGGTGTGTCCGTTGACTTAGTGACTGTTGTTGGACAAAACGACAACGTTGTCCTAGACTTATTCAAAAAGAACAATATCGACACCAGAAATTTTGTAATTTCCAAAAACTACCAAGTGAAAGTCGTCACCCAGTTCATATCTGGCAATCGTTTTTGTTTTCGTGTTGACAACGAGAGCGAGGGTGACAATGAACAAGGCGTTCATCTTGCCATAAATAAAAATATCGAAAGTATATTGGCTTCTCAGCAATACGATGCGATTGTACTGACCCCCTGCAGAGAAGACATAGTGTTCAAAGATATACTATCACATGCACATCGACAGGGAATTCCGACAATTGTAAATATTATTAAAAGGAATGATTTTGTAAGATTTGCTGGGGCTACTTACTTGACAACGTATGAAAACTCCGTCGTGGACTACTTTAAGGAAAAGCGTGATATTTCTACAGCTTGTAAAGAAATGTGTGCACAGCTTCATGTAGAAACATGTATGTTGTTTATGTCCGATGATAATGTCGTTCTATACAAACATAAAGAACAAGTCTTACACACCACACCGATTTCAAAGAGGAAGGTAGCCGATGTAAGCGGAGCAACGGAAACTTTTCTGGCAGCTGTGACATTTGGCATTATTAACCACTGGCCGTTAGAAAGAGCGAATCAGTTTGCCAATTTGTGCGTTGACAATGTTGCTCAAGCCCTCGGCACAGTACCAGTTTCGATAATTGACATAATTCCGCAGAAAATTTTGACCTCACCAGAGGAACTTTCTATTTTGAAACGTCTCCTTCCTAAAGGAAAAAGTATTGTTCTAACCACTGGATGCTTTGATATGCTGCATGTTGGACATATAGAATCGTTACGTCAAGCCAAAGAACTTGGTGACTTTCTGTTTATTGCGTTAAATTCCGACGTTTCAGTGAAATCATACAAAGGCGAAAAAAGGCCAATTATACCGTTAGAACAAAGATCGAAAATGCTGTTGGCAACAAAATATGTTGATTTTTTGGTGGTGTTTGATGAAAGAAGACCAGAATGGATTGTACACACATTAGATCCCGATGTATTTGTCAAAGGTGATGAATATTCAGAAGATAAAATACGTGAAACTTTTCCAAATCTTCGACGTATTTATTTCACACCACAAATTACTAGCACTACTAAAACCATAGAAAAAATAAAAGATATTTAATTTGTCGTCATAGGTTACTTGCTTAGAGATAAAATTGTGGGTGATTTCAGAGGCATCAAGTCAACATTTGTTATTTTCTGTTTTTTCTGACAGAGTTAACACAGTATAAAACCACAATGAGGCAGTCATTAATTGGGGAGATAAAAAAGTTGCATTCCTACAATGTCTGTGAAGTTGTCGTTAGCATTTATTTTACAAATAAAAATTTAGCAATGTTGAAATATACACGTTTTATTGCAATGCAGTTACAACTAGTAGTCCATGGCGCTAGGTAGGTCTACCGTGCACCCATCACAGGACTTATCCTCACCAACTTGTTTAAATTCTTATCTATACCCTTTTTCATATTTTAAATGTTAACAAGCCTAATATTGGGATGTTCTTAGGTTTTACTGTGTATTTTGTACTGCGCCATGTTATTTTTGCCCATTTTCGTTTCACAGGTAATCTAAAGTTAACGGACATTTTATGACATGTAAACATACATAAAACCATACAAATTAGGTACTGTTGGAAAGATAAATGTACGAGCTTTTCAAAACATGTCTTCTTTGTACATTTTATTGATTATTAGAAAAGTTAAAGTAAAAATTCTAGCCCTACCCTTAAATCATTTTCCGGAAAACTCGAATATTTTGCCTTTCAACTATTTTACTGAAGTCTGTATGAAGTATTGATACATAACTTGTATATAATTTTATCAATTATAGAAGTTTATTAAATTTTATTACCCCAAGGTTGCTTATTTCTGTTGTTTTGATACCAAAAATCATGAAAAACCAGGATTTTGAAAATTTCCGATTTTTTCAGTTTTTCTCCATTTTCATATTGCAGCGAATTAATTAGTTGTTTTTAGACAATAAACGCGATCTGTTTGAATAGTGCTATATAATAGGCATCTTACAAGATCAAGAAACCTATGCTAAAAGGTTGTTCCACTCCAAATTTTATGAAAGTTGTACCCTTACCCCTAGAAAATTTAATCATATCTATTCAAACAGCAGTAATGCATATCAAAGAAACCTAACAGATGTCTGTAAATAGTGTCAATTGCTACAAAATGATGAAATGAAATAAAACAGGTGCTTTAACAAAAATAATAGTTCTGATTTCTTCTTAATTTTTCAAAAATGGGTGATTTACGAAATACAGTCTTTTTCAAATTGCTATGCAAGTTTCTTTTGTTGTATGTCCAAGTTTCCTCTTGGATTTGTAGTTAAAAGGCTGGAATCCCTTAATATTTTCTTAGAGAACTGGTAATTATTGTCACTAAACTTATCTAAAAAAACAATAAAAAGTAAATATTTTCATCAGTTATTATTTTAAAATGCATTTATGCAATAAAAATAGTACCTTGGGCAATAGAAATACTGAATAGTTGGGTAAAGGGAACTTGCGTAGCATTTTGAAAAAAAATCTATCTTTCGTAAATCACCCATTTTTCGAAAAATTATGAAGAAATCTAGACTACAATATCTGTTGACGCACCTTTTTTATTTCATTTAGTCATTTTCAAGCAATTGACATTTTTCAAAGACATATATTAGGTTTCTTTGATAAACATTACTGCTGTTTGAATAGATATGATAACATTTTCTAGCGGTAAGGGTACAACTTTCATAAAATTTGGAGTGGACTACGCTTTAACATAGGTTTCTTGAGCTTATAAGATGCCTAATATATAGCACTATTCAAATAAATCGCGTTTATTGTCTAAAAACGACTAATTAATTCGCTGCAATATGAAAATGGAGAAAAACTGAAAAAAATCGGAAATTTTCAAAATCCTGGTTTGTCATGATTTTCGGTATCAAAATAACAGAAATAAGCAACCTTGGGGTACAAAATACACAGTAAAACCTAAAAGCATCCCAATATTATGCTTGTTAACATTTAAAATATGAAAAAGGGTATAAATGCGAAGTAAAAAAAGTTGGTGGGGATGAGTCCTGTGGGGGGTGCACGGTAGACCAACCTAGCCCACCGCCTATAGGAAATCATGGTATACTCGTATACAACTCAGACACCACAACAACAGGACATCGTATTTGACATTACTTTTCAAGAAAGGTAACTAACAGACAACGCGGACTACAATAAATGACGTCTAACCGGACTTTTGGTGTGGCAATATTACAATTTCTTCATCCGGGGCGTATATTTCTTCATATCCAGGACGGACACGTGTTGACAAACATTAAATCTTTCAGAGGGCGGATCGGAAAAATTTTGGTCACTGCATAGTGTGGGTTGGGTTTGAAAATTTATCATTTACAACTGGCCACAATTCGACCCTTTTATGAGTTGTTGTAAAGAAATAATTACCGTGCAGAGCGTGACATTTCTCTCAACACACAACTGATTGTTTCTCATCACCTTCAAAGATTGTTGATTAAGAATCTATCCATTACTGGCCCCAAGAAGAGGGAATCTACCTGCAGGAGGATAAACAAAGCCACCATTTTCTTATCCTACTGCAGATCTCGAGTCAGTTGAGTATTTACATTGTGAAAACATCCCGCTCAACCAAAGATACCCTTTAGCAGGGTTCTGTCTTCAGGCGTAATTTCTAAACCACATCTTAATATGCAGTAAATATTTGCCGACAGTTTTACAACATACATTCAAAAGCCAAATTAAACTGCGTGTAACAGTGTAAAGCGCTTTTCTGGATTTACCTTAATTGATCAGACACAGTAGTGACCAAAAGTATGAAGATCATTCAAAGCCGATAAGCTAAATCTATATCAGATCAAACAGGGCATTTTACAAGTTACATCCTTGAAAAGATGTAAATTGTGTCCGTCTATATACTTTCCAGTACAAGAAAATAAAAGCATATTACTCAGGCACGGTGAAGCTTTTTACGACCCCACACAGCAAAACTCCGTAATAATATTTAAAAGATATGCCAGAAAGAGACGATTCACTTCTTATATAGGTTCATATAACAAACATTCCAAAGCAAAGTTTAGCTGCGTATAAAGTGCTTTTCTGGATTAACCTTCACCAGACACGCTAGGGGCCAAAATTAAGAAAATCATTCTAACTTTTTGAATTTCTAATTACAATCATCCACCAAATAAAATATACAGTTCATGCCGTAATGAAAACCGATGGCCAAATGTATTTTAAAACATTAGGGAATTTGACAAATTACAATGTTGGAAAGATGTATAAACTGTATCGATACATTACACTAACCGCAAATAAATAAGGACATACAACTGAAGCACGGGTAGCTTTTTATGACCTCCGCACAGCAAAAGAGATAAAATATTTAAATGAAAGAACATGGAACTTATGTCAAAAATAAACGATCCACGTCTTCCATAGGTTCAATGATCAAGGTGGCGGGGTTGAACATGTTTTGGAGCACTCAACATCCTCCCTTTCCTGGACAGTGGTGTGACAAAAACTTTAAAATGCAACTGTATAAGATTTAAATTTTGAGGTCGATAAACAGTACGCAGACAATAACAAATAAAACAAGAGACAACAAGATGTACCGACTCCGAAAAAGTAGTCGTAGTTCAAAATTCAATTATGGTATACTTTTATTCAACTCAGATTCAGTTGATAACAAATCTGGTCCCTTCAAGCTACGACAACAATTATACCACGTTCGGTTGGATTTGGTGTAAAATGCATTTGATTAAATTTTAAAAATGACTGAAATTAGTTTTGGTGTAAATTATTGACGATAGACTCTATGTTAATACTAAAGAAAAATATATATTTTAAGATCTTAATATATATATGAAGTAACTGACAAGTCCCAATGGGTTGTGTTTAAATTTACGAAGTCTATGTACCACATTTTATAAAAGTTTGGGTGCGATATACCGTATTTTATAAATTTTCTGCAGTTGCAACAAAACTTTAAAATTATATCTTTATATTTATGATAGAATTATGTATTTGTTAAAGTTTAAAGTAACCTCTGGTAACGAAGTCCTTTACTTAATACTTTGCAGGTAATACAACGGATACGTTCATTAAAATCTAAAACATCACTCCATACATGGGAAAAACGAAAAAGTTGAGATTTAAGGAGACAAAGGGACGTCTTCCGTCAAGGAAGGGAAAATTTACAATAGGGACTAAGTATCGTCTTTCTTATCGTATGTTTTAGTGCTGACTACTTTTTGAAACCAAAATATATAAATCCAGACAAGGACAACTGCTGCTATATAGGCTGCCCTCGGGCCATATGTATGGACCTAAACATAGATATAGCTCTCACCTGCGGTTCTAGTCATGTCAATGTTACGATCCATACTCTTGTCCCTTGAACAGTCTATATATCTTGCTAACCTCTATTTAAATGTAATTACGTTATATTATTGATTGTTTCTTTTATAATATTTTAACAATAAATTGTACATTATTTATATTTCAGGTACTTGATTTTCTAACAATAATTTCCAAGGATTTCTAGCACCTGTGCGAACCCTGTGAATAGGTCAAAGAACTTAATTGCGATATCCGTTAGAGCTTAATTACTGTTTAGGTATCATGTTGATTGCAGTTTAAATTATGCACCAGAAAGTAATCATTTCCATACCGGTTACTGATACACTATTCTTGTTTGTTTGTTTAATGCCACTTATACAAAAGTTGTCATATAGGAGCATTCGATTTTAAAGATGAAGGAATCCAGAATTCCTGGGAATTGGTTTGGGGGAGACCACATCACTTGGACAATAAACTGACAGACCTTATCCCATGCCATGTGAGTCGAACGCGTCCCCTTTTTGTACGATACTGTCAACTCACGCCGATAAGGTTTTAAAAGTTTACAATGATATTTTCATGTAAATTTAAAGCACCTTCCTAGACCACTTGGTTACCAAGGCCCCAGATCTTCATCTACAATGTTGCATTAATTGGTAAAAATGTAATGCACACAGCATATGTCCTTGTTGCAGAATTTTGATACCTGTTTCGATTTGTTTGTTTTTTCTCACTCTATTCTGTCAGATGAACACCATCTGAATGCATATAGTTGTAGATTGTCCACCAAAATCATGACAAAACGTGAGCTAGCACTTCTCTAGCACTTGTCAAGTTTTGTAAGTTTATATGTTTGGTTGTTAATTGCTCAACGTTAAATGGGAATGATGGGTAGGGACGAAAAATTTATAAAAGATATATTTATAAACCTTTGGAGAAAATCAGGATTTATTGGGAAACGATGTTAATTTATTAGTAAATTGTTTAAAATATGAAATTTTATCTTAACAGTTTAATGGAAGTTATAGTAGTACAATATATGAAATTTTATCTAAACATTTTTAATGAAAGTTATCTTATAGAGTTTTTCTCTTAAACTGCACAATAAAGTGTGTTTAAGCACTGTGCGTTACTTTTAGCTCGCTTCTCAAACATAGCAAAATAACGTCACGCACTACCAAATACCCTTTCCTCCATTTGGTTTGAATTATAAACTAAGAAATTAGGCTTTTTTTTTTATCTTAATTAGCTTATTTTAGTCATTAGGTCTATTTTTTGCAATACTTTCTGTTAAACATTCAACAACCAAAACAACACAGAATGGATGTGAGCTGCTATTTTTAAAATAAATAGGTGTAATAGCATTTACGACCTTTAATATTGAAACAAGATACTGATTGTTCACTGTGATTTTTTTAGGAAGAAGCATTTAAAATTTGGCGTAGGATGAGTCTTTCTTGTTTTCCTTAAGTTTTGTTCTAAAGATCGTAACAAGATTTTGTGATCTTTAAAAAGAAATAAAAATAATTGTTGATGTCAAAATCCGATGGAATGTTTTAAGAATAATCTTAGGAGTTAATTCTTATCGTTTTTGAAAAGTCAATGGTCATATATTGAAAATCATTGAGGAATAACCTTTTTACAAAAATTATATAAAAAGAAATGATATGGTGTAAATAGTCATGACACAAAAATCTCATATATGCAAGTAAACTCAAAGCAAAGAAACAGCGCTTTGATTGCTGTTATTCATCTCAAAGTCACAGTGAGGCCTTCACATTGTAACACGGAGTAATAACTCACACCTCACTGCCAGTTCAAGACGACTCATATCACCAGGTTTGAGCGGAAGTCTTTGCTAGATGTCGACGAAACTACATCTTTGGATTAAAGCACACAAATGCGGGGTAAGATAAACAAATTACAGATATACACGGGCAAAGAAATCTAAAATATATTGTTTCTATCTTTTGTAAATCGTAGTTAATATTGCCTGAGCAGTGTTCCTGAAAACTACAATGAGTTTTAAGTCCACAGACATAAATTCCGACTTAACCATATAACAAACCATATGCGTTATCCAAAATTTTAACTGAATTTCGGAGAAACACAAAAAGTCATAATTGTGCTTGGACGATCAAATTTTGACGATTTGTTTTATTTCTTCTCAGCTTAGAACTTAAAACATGTAATCACGTTTCAACAACGAAACGTTATCTTCAAAATTTTATGCAGAAATATCCCTTACTAAATAATAATTCACGCAAACAGAGGAAAGGTAGTAGGGAATTTTTTTTATCACAGATTTTTAGGACATTAATTCTGCTTCAGTCTATTAAGAATTTCAACTCATCAACCTCCATTCAATCTCAAGGGCTTTATCTACGTCCAAAGTCTTATAATGTATAAAAGGTTTGGCCCCAAAAGTTGAATATATAAACATAAATTTGTTTTAAAAACTACTGCAATTCTTAGGACTTTGTACAGCGTATAAATTTTTATAGAATTGTATAGAAATTATTCCTTCCTTCGTGTCACAAAGGACAAGGGTCGTTAAGGCCTCATTTTTGGCCCAATAATTTGGCTAAAAAAGGAAAATTGACTAATATCTTTTGTTTTGTATTTTTTGCATTGATTAATGTTTATAAAAAGATAATCCAACAGAATTTTTAGTTTAATTAGTTCTAAAATGGTCACTTGACACATAGAAAATGCCATAAATGTGGAAATTCAAAGAAATTAATTAGTTGGATGCAATATTTGATACTATTTTGACGATTTTAATATAGATCGCACAAAAAACATCACAACCAAACTTGGCACAATTAAAGATTTGTCAAATACACATGTTTGGTTTAAATATCTTCGTGATGTTTTTGTGCGATCATATCTATTTTGAACAAAACGTCTCCAAAAATTGAGCATTTTTACCGAAAATGTTAAATTCTTGTCAAAATAGTCAAATATACCCTTTCATTTTGTCGAAATGACGAAAATTATACAAGAAAAATTAATGAATTATTAAAATACAATTATTTAACAGCGTTTTCACAACAACTTATTATTGTGTCACAAAATCTAAAACTTGGGCCAAATATGGGGCTTAACTTACCTACTCCTGTGTCAAAATATAATTGAAGTTTTACTTCAGTTGAAAAGATTAAACAAATCTGCTTGTACATCACTGCTGATTTCTATGAAAATATCGTTGGTAAACAGGAAAACCTTAGATAAAACATTTCTGGTAGGGCGTTTTGGAAGATAACAAAAAGTAATCATTGTGTTATGAATGATTACAAACATGAATCAACTAGTACAATATCATTATTCCAAAAACGATATAATATGCCCTATTTTGTTATATTTTGACAAGTAATTCAGGTATAATTTTGTAAAGGCTTAGTGGGATCGCCTGTACTCTCATGCCTGAATGTACCAAAATATTTAATAATAAATGATATTTGTTGTTGTTAAATAATGTTTATAAATAGCACAGTTCCCTACACCGGGCCCTGCGGAATTCCACCAGTAACTGGGTGTCATTAATATCCAGATCAGTTTACTTGCCCAAACTGTCGGACAAAAACATCAGACTCATCTACATATATGTTCTCTTATTTCTTATGCTGTCATCTTTTGGAGTAATTTTCGTTGAAACTTTATCGAAAGCTTTCATAAAGTCCAAGTTCGGAGCAATCCTCTTTAATTGAATACTTTAAGTAACTGTTAAGAAGTCGATGGACCGTCCATGAATTCAAAGAGATTAAATCTATCCGTATGATTAACAATCCTCTCATGTATTTTTTTCTAAGATCATGCAAAAATTAGGCTCACTTGCTTACATTTGGATGCCTTTTTTAATAATGCGGTAAATATTGCTACTTTGTAGTCTGGTATTACAGTACGCCCCACTGAACTGAATCTCTAATGTTTTGGATATTATTTATTAAAACAATAACAAAAAATGATAAGAAAATTTAGAATCAGATTTAACTGTCTTACCGACAATAGGATTTGACAGATTTTTATATTTTTATCACAGATGTTGTTCTCCCTCCTATGCTCATGTGAAAACTGTTGATTTTTGCGTAAAATTAAAAGTTCCGACAACGTCTAACTTCTTGCATTTCTAGTATCGCCAAGCTTATTTTCTCTAACAATTCTTATAAATAAATGAAAATAGATATAAAATCCATCAAATCATTTTATATTTTCTAAAATTCACAGATCCTGCGAGCAAAAACTGTTATAATGGAAAACGACAAAATTTCCCAATTTTCCATATGAGTGCAGAAAAAGTAACAGTATGTTTAAAAATTTCGAAATATACAAAAGTTACCGGAATCTTTTCTCTATTGCGTTTAATAAGAATTACGAAGAATCCTCAAAGGGATTTTCCAAAATTGAATAAAAAGTGAGAGACTCAGCTTAGGGAAACATACTTGAATCAAGTGGTGATTGATTACACAAATAAAGGTTTGTTTATCACATGTGCTAGTTCGAATATAATTTTAGGATCTAAATCATCTAAAATAATTTTTTCTTCTGTGTTGATCTAAACTAATTCGAAGATACCAAAGAGGCAGACAGAAATCGTTAAGTCTGAAAACAGACAAGACATTGGC
>JAULBM010142678.1:0-18306 GCA_032357055.1 Geukensia granosissima | reverse complement strand
AATATCTTCTCCTCTGAAACTTGTTTGCCAGAAGGCAGGTGAGCGATACAGGCTCAGCCTCCTGAGCCTCTTGTTTATTGACAATATGTATTTTTTTATATTTCTAAACTTTTGTATTAAAAAATTCCCTTAAGAAATCCAATTGCCCCGCTATCAATTTTTTTATCTTAAAGTATTAAAATTAAAGATGTAAAAAAAATTAATTGCATATATAGATTTCCTGCTCATTTACATGTCGTTAGATGAAATACTTGGAGCTGTTTTCAGTTTCTTCCATTGGATTTTCAAACCTTTTGCTGTGGAACAATTTCAACATCAAAAACCCCTTTAGTAAGATCATTTTGCAAAGTAAAGATCCAATAATTACATAACGTATTTGCTGATTAGCCCATTCATATACCTGAATTTATGACACCTGACAGGTGAAACCTAATTAACAGATCAGAAAACAGGAAATTGTGTTGATAAGATATACCATAAGCAGATAATTAGTATTAAGGACACTAACTTAACATTTACTAAACAATTACCACCTCAGTGATGTAATGGTGATTGTGCTGGCCTCAAGTGGAGGAAGTTGTGGGTTCAATCCCCAACCAGGTCACGCCAAAGTCATTCAAATTGGTATTTGTTGCCTATCTGCTAAGCATGCAGAAATTTAGGAGTAAGAGCAAAGACTGGTCAGTCCAGAGTCAGATTGTGTCTATGTCAAGTGACATGTCTTCTTGCAAACAGTTGCTTTTGTAATTAAAACACTTATAAATCTGTGTAAACCTGTCAGTCTAGTACAAAGCAGTGTTTTGTTCATTAATATGTTCTCCTGCTGAATATGCATAAAATATTTGCCACTGTACATTCAGCAAAATTTAATCAACTACTAAAAATTTTTATTGATCATTGTTTTTTTTATAGTTTTAATCCAACCAGATTTTAGTTAGAAATTAAATGTTTGACAGATTTATTCAAGAAAGTACTCTGCCCACATGGGTGAAATGTACACCTTACTTAAGGAAGGGTTTTCTCTCAAGGATGTTCACTGCTCAAGTTCAGCCATTTTGGTCAGATTTTCGAACTCCTCTGGTTTTATCCATTTCTTAGCATTAATATTTTTTGCCCACTGACCCCAACTTTTCATAATTTTAATAGTGCCATTTGAGAAGTTATTACAAAACTCTTGTTATTTCGTCTAGGGTTTTACTTGACAACCTACTAAGACAAAACCTATGGAAAATCAAGAGAATCCCCATTTCCCACCAAATTTCCAAATGCTTATGTCTCAGAAACAAGCACACTGACCCATGATTTTTTACAGCTTATTTTGTTGCTACATTAATATTCTTAAAAGCTATCACAGTTATTTGAAAACCTTGTTTTTTCTAAACAGAGTAGGAAGCATCTCAGTGTTCTTTTGCCTGAAGCCAAAGGCTCGATCCCATGCTGAGAAAAAAAATCATTCTGATCTATTGCCTGAAGCCAAAGGCTCTATCCCATGTTGAGTAAAAAATCATTCTGATCTATTGTCTGACTGAACAACTGTTTTATTACCTAATCAGAATTGATATTCATTAGTTGAAAAAAAAAAAAATTATAAAGTGGGTTAAAGAACACCGGGTAAAGGTAGGCAGCCAGGCAAAAGTATGCCAATGGTAAATAGATTAAACAGGCAATTGAACACTTTGAAAAAAAAGGTAAAATGGAACAGTTTATAAAATATCTAATAAAACATAAAAAAACTCTTATGATTATGTAATCTTTTGTTTTAGGATGATGGACCAGCAGTCAAGGGTGATCCATTCTATGAATCACAAGAGAACCATAATTTGATTGGTGTAGCTAATGTTTTCCTTGAATGTCTATTTCATGATGTTAAATTAGATTACCATGTACCAATAATCAGTCAACAAGGGGAGGTAAGCACTTAACCTGCTGGTTTGATGTATCAAGAGTTTTTATGCTATGGGGAAGGGGTGGCCAGAGATAAAGACAATTGGATCTTGGATGGCACCAGTTGTATTTGAGGTACCATACTTGGAAATATAGAATTGATCAAATCATTTGCTGATTTGGTAAACAATTAACATTGATGCCAGGAAATTGATAAATTTTTAAATACTTAACACTGATAAAATTGGATTCTTTAATGGTAAATAGTACAACAATTCTGATCATACTTAGAATTAAAGTACGATTAACTGAGCTGAGTCTCTCACTTTTTTATTAAATTTAGAAAAAACCCATGGAGGAATCTTCATAATTCTTATAGGAAGCTACAAAGAAATGGTTTCGGTAACTTTTTGATATTTCAAAATTTTTATACATATTCTTTCCACTCATATGGAAAATTGGGAAATTTTGTCATTTTCCATTATGACAATTTTTGCTCGCAGAAGTTGTGAATTTTAAAAAATGTAAAATATTTTAATAGATTTTTTGTCAATTGGCATATATTTATGCATAGTGACAGGAAAAATAAGCTTGGCGGTACCAGAAATGCAAGAATTTAGACGTCGTCAAAACTTTAATTTTTCACAAAAATCAGCAATTTTCACATGAGCACAGGACAAACAATGACACCTGTATTATTTCAAACCCTAAATTCTATTGCCGGTAGAATATTTAAATCTCATTCTAAATTTCCTTTCATATTTTAGTATTGCTTTAAGAAATAAAAGCCAAAACACAAGAGACTCAGTTCAGTGGAACATACTTTAGTAGAATTTGGTTGAAAGTGTTGAAACCCTTGAAGTTCATAAAATTTTATTCTGGGTACTTACAGGCAAACATACTTAAAATTGAAACCATACTTTACTGATAAATTGACTTGTTCTGATAACGGCTGTAGTTTATAATTATAGTAAACACACAGAACACACAAAAAACTATTTTACTTTATACTTTTCTTGTAATAGTGTTTCTGTGGTAGTTAGTGGTGACATTGGGAAATCACTAGTTTTTACATGTAGGTCATACAAAACAGTAATCCCATCAACAGTACTTGTTTTGAATTTCAGCAACTCATAGATACAATTTATCAATAAAGTTTGTTTGATTTATAGAATTTTAAGGATTTTCTAAATATTTATAGGTATCTGGGAAACTTCATATAGAAATTTCCAAGTTGGGAGGATCGTTTATGGATCGCTATGGTGATATTAATGAAGATGAGGAGGATGAAAGTCCAATAGAGCGACGCCCAGCTCCAATGATTGTCAGAGTATGTTATTTCATGACATTATATCAACTTAAAACCTCTTCAATTTATGAATGTTTAACTGGAGTATCTTCAGTAATGCAAAATATTAACAAAAAGGTTTTCATATGATTTTATTTCAGAATTTGGATATGAAACACTGCTAATTGACTTAATTTAGTTTGGGAACGAACATCAATGTTAACACATCAGATTCCTGTGAAAAAGCTTTCATTATTGAATTCCAGTAAATGTTTTAATATTTATTTAGTATATTGCATTAAATTACAAAATTGAAGAAACAATATTCACTGCCTGTAAGTGTTTGAAAAATTTTATTGTATAATTGTGAAATTCTAAACTTTTTAAAAACGTGTTATCTTCCACAAAATGTTCATAATTTTTACAAAATTTCAGCAATGATTAATAATTAAATATTGATTATTTATATGAAAAGGAGAAAAAAAAAGTTAAACACTGGGCGTTACTCAGTTTTGTTTGTTTTGGTGTGTGTGTATTGATTTTGTCACTGTCAGGAAATTTAAGAATTTTTAAAAAATGGAGTTCTTATTTGGAATTCCAATGTTTTGGCTCATAGTGTACCTGATGAAAGTATCAGAAACTGCTTTATTTATTGGTTAAATGTCTAAATAAAGGAATGGGTTGTCATCTTCCCAGCATTTATTCTATATCCTGTTTTTATTAGCTTATGTCAGAGACCACACCACAACTATAAGCTGATGAAAGTATGATTTTAATCATAGTATATTTACACATACTTGTATTACAATGGTTAGATGGATGAAAAAACATTTAGAATGCTTCTTTACAGATACTTGTATTGGGTTTTCACATTATAAGTACCAGTTCATATGAAAATCATGCAGGAGGTGATTCATGTATACAAAACCAGCTTTTGTTTGCCATTTGAGCCTTGTACTTTAAAATAAAATTTCATAGACTGTACACCAAAATGACCATTTGTGTTATCATTCTTGATTTAGTTGATTTAAAGATATGAATTATGATTTTCTCAAAAGTACAAGCCTCAACTGAGAAACTGCAGTAGTCATGATATCATTTGAGGTATGAAGTCTGAACAGTTCAATCAACTACAGATTGGTGGGTTTTCCCCACATGTATCACTTCAACATTGATATTGTATGGATTTTATAAAGACTGCTACTTATATTGTAGTAACACATGATACAGAAGGCATCAATATGTGCTAGAATCTTTGAATCCATAGGTGCAATTGAAATCTGATAACCAAATTTTTTTAAATTATTTTTTCTACTTTTATACAGATTCGTATCCATGAAGCAAAAGGTCTTCCACCAGCTCTGTGCCATTTTGTCTTCTGTCAATACACATTTTGGGGACATGATGAGTCAATAGTTGTCCCCCCTGAAATACATCCTGAGGCAGGAGAAACAGATGACACCAAAACATTTATATTTAAACATTTTAAGGTATGATTCATATTTTAATATATTCACTGTGACAAGGTTTTCAAATGGTTTTTGTGTATTAGAAGTTTGATAGTTTAAGGTCAGTGATGGTTTTTGAGTAATGAGGAATATTTGCTCTGTTAATTTCATGGGTTTAATATGGACAAGTTCTTATTCATAAATGAATGAAGAATTGGCTTTTAAAGATGATTAAAGTGCAGTTAATGAAAAGAAAATCAGGAGAAACTGATTAAAAATTATTGCTCTGAATGATCAGTGAACCTTAATTTTTCATGTTACAGGATTTTAAAGTGTACACAACAGAGGAGTTTATAGAACATTGCCAAGATGGTGCTTTGTCCATAGAGGTCTGGGGTCATAGAAGTCAAGGATTTAACCTTGGGGATAAAAATGTTGACACTGTCAATGTCAGGTCAAGGTCACTGTCAGAAAGGTAAGTATTAGAAATATTGTTCCTATTATTCTAACAGAGAACATTGAAATAGTTCTGAAAGGATAAGCAGTTGCTTAATTGAGGTTTCATTAAAATGAAATGCATGTAAAAAAAAGAATTGAAAAAAAATCTTACCACATAAGAATTTGTCTTAATTAGAATTTGTCACTCAGTTAAGTGTTGCTGTTTGTATATTAATCAGTTAACCAATGTATACACTCCTGGGTTTCTCGCATCACACGGGATAAAGTTTGTCAGTTACCTGCCCAGGTTGGTGGTTCTCTCCAGGTACTCGGGCTTCCTCCACCGGTAATACTGACCGCCGCGATATGACTGAAATATTGTTGAAAGTGGCGTAAAACCCCAATCAAACACTCCTGCGATTTGTCTGGCACAATATGGCAGGAATTATCTAGCTATTATTTAAAAAGAATTCGAAGATATCAAAGGGGCAGACAGAAATCATTAAAGCAAAAAACAGACAAGATCATGGCCAACAAAAAAATAGTTGAAAGACAAAGAAAACACCACAGTAGACTGAAAAAAAAGTGTGAAAAACACAAACACTACAAAAACCAGGGTGAGTCCAGGTGCTTTAAGGGTTAGCAACTCCTGCTCTAATAGTGGCACCTGTCGTGTTACTTAGTAGACAAAGCCAGTGTTTAGTCGCAATCAGTATTAGTGACAAGCGGTATGGTAATAGATTTGTTGTCATGATAGCAGCAAGATACCCATTGCCCCACATTAGAGAAATTTACTGTTTGTTGACAGATGGCAGGAAGTTATGAGAAAGATAGAGATGTATGTAGATATACAGGAATTAAACCACCAGGGGGAGTATGTACCAGTGGAAGTACAACCACGCCCAGATGTTCCGTCAGCAGGGATATTCCAGTTACAACAGGTAGGTCAAAAATAGATTTTTAATATTAATACCTTACTGGGTTAAACTCGCATTGCATGTGATAAGGTTTGTCAGTAACCTGCTCAAGGTCGGTGTTTCTCTATATACTAAGCAAGGTTAAATTAAAATAAAAGTGGTACCAGACTTATGCAAATGGCCATAAAGGTTCATATTTTTCAGCTCAAGAATAAAATATCTATATAAGAAATAATATCTTAGGAGATTTAGCACCTTTTACTCTCATCATGTTGAAATATTCAGGTGACCCAACAGGCTCACAGATTGTCTGGTTAAAAAGTCAGTAAAGAATACAAAATTTCCCAAAATTATACCCCAAGCCAACAAAAAACAGGAAGTAATACAATGCTTTGTTGATTCCACATACCATACTAAGTAAATTACTGCAAAACTACCGGATATTAGATAATCTTTCTTATAAATGCATTTTACAAATTTTTAAAATCTTATTTCAGGGTCATACGAGAAGAATTGGGGTAAAGGTCAGACATGGTAAAAATTCTGGGACGCTACCATTAATTTGTGAATCTATATCATCAATATCAGTAGGCTGTATCTGTTCACGGAATAGGATGACCCAGAAAGGTCTGGATAGCTACCAGGAAGAAGATTTAAGTTTGTTACGAGATCGGTGGTCAGAAGCCTTGGCTAGACGGAAAGAGTATTTGAAAGAACAGATTGAAAAACTGATCAACAAGCAAGGTTTGTTATCAAGACCGTCAGTATTTTGTAAAATATCAGTATTTAAAGGCTGTTTAAACATCAACAGGCAATTTTTCAGTCATTTTCAGGACATGCATAAGTAAATAAACACTAACACATTATGTCATTATGTTGACAGCGAACAGTTTTTCCAAACGTATGACAGTTTTAATATTACAAAGTTTTATTTTCATTTTGATTGAAGTTTTTACATGGATTGAAGATATGGATATTGTAAGGGTTTTGTTTTTCATTGTTCCCTGTTTTAGGGTATAATTTAGTTGATGAAATATTTTGTTGAATATACTTGTTAAAAGGATGCAGTTTTTCTGCATGATTCCTAGTATTAAGGCCAGGATGTTTCAGATTGGCTGGAAAATAGTTTGAATTGATCATATTATCTTCTCAGCCAAGTAAAATCTGACAGTATTGAATTCTTAAACACCTTTTTTCAAATGGTGAATTTTTAACACTATTTTTTTTATAATGGTGAATAATAAATGTAAAATGTCAGTTTCTTTTGTTTATAGATAAATCAGAAGCTGATGCCGACAGAGAGAGGGCCCTGATGGACCAATGGGTGTGTCTAACAGAGGAGAGGAATGCAGTATTGGTCCCCTCCCCAGGCAGTGGTATTCCTGGGGCACCTGCAGATTGGTATGTAACTGATTCTTTGGAAAAAAATTACTATACATTGGGAATTATCTTGAAAATTTACTGTTGGACATCGGGCCTAAAAAAATACAGTTGTTAATCTTGTCTATTGACCACCAGATGATGGTCTTTGTACTAGAAGTTTTTTTATTATATATCATGACAATGATGTTTGTATGGACATCTCCTAATAATTCTGATTCAATAGATTTCTTTTTACATTGTTATATAAGGCCATCTTTGCTATCTTGAACTTAATGAGATTTAATTTAAAGATGATTTTTATTATCAAAGAAATAAGTATGTTAAGGCCCATATTTATCTCAAATTTAAAGTTTTGTTGCACAACAATAAGTTGATGTGAAAATGTTGGCAGTATTTCTATTGGATGATTACATCATTTGATTGGTTCTGATCGGAAATGATATAACAAAACAGTTTAGACTCCATCCTCAGACAACAGCACTCTTGAGATTGCCCCTCTGACTGAACTTATTCTCAGCCTATGGTGTTGGACAACAGGTCAGTCCTCGGGTCTAACAAAACAGCTGTTGTCCTTCCTCAGACCCAGTCAATAACGGTATATTATAATCCCATCCAAAATAAAAAAGTACCTCCTAACCTCCTGGAATAACCCAAACAATATTTACTCTTAATTTCTCCAATTGTGGAATACGAATTAAGATAACTGTAGAACATGCTGTTTCATTAAAATAAGGATGTCTCTGCTCTGTATTTACAGGGACCCACCAGATGACATGGAAAGACATACACCAGTTGTCTTCCTTGATCTCAATGGTAAGTTGTTTCAACTTTGACCTTTGTGACTGAGACAAATACAATGGGAAACATAATTTATGTAGGCAGGCGTCAGTTTTAGTCCCAGTAAAAATGAATCTTCCAATGACAAAATTTTTTAATATTAAGACAGTTGTAATTATGTTTTTTTTTCCCACTAAAGATTGATTGAAGACATTTCGATGAATGACAAGTGGGCACAGGTTATTCATAATATATTTAATTTAGGTAGTATTTTATTCATGCGTTAAGTATTATTCAATGTGTGATATTTGAAAGTGGATGGATACCTTAAATTCAAGCACTGTTTTCATTATTTTGTTACTGGTGATGAAGCAGTATGTCACTATCAAAATGACACTTCTCATTTGTGAATAGTCAGGTTCATCTTGGTCTTCAGTTATTTAAGGCATCCATCTGAGGAAACTGAACAGGAATTAATGTGTAACTGTTGGTTTTCTTGTTAGTAATACAGAACTGTGTGAACTGTTTAAATGTCTCGTTTATTGAGTGAATACTGCCAAGAACTGCTAGTGGAAGGCAGGGTTTATAAATTTTTATGTGATTCTATTTAAATGTCTCATTTATTGAGTGAATACTGCTAAGATCTGCTAGTGGAAGGCAGGGTTTATAAATTTTTATGTGATTCTATTTAAATGTCTCGTTTATTGAGTGAATACTGCTAAGAACTGCTAGTGGAAGGCAGGGTTTATAAATTTTTATGTGATTCTATTTTAAACTGATACTAATTTCAAACCTGTTCTAACTAATTACATGTATTTTATCTTTTTTAGATAAGTAAGTTATTGATGTTATAATTATAGTAATGTAGTTTCAGGGAGAGCTTATAAGCTGTTGATGTCTAACTAGCTGATAATTTGCATATGCCTTATGGTAGAGAGGTTTTACAAAACTATTTTAAATTTTTCAGCTGACGATTTGAGTACACCTAGTGCCAGAGAAGGTTTACAAGCTGCTGGTATTAACTCTATTCTTCCTAAAGAACAGTCTTCACAAACATTTAATCTTCCTATCATCAAAAATATCACAGATAAAGACAGTGTAAGTTTTAACTTGTAGCTTATGCGTTTTCATACCATTTTGCAAGTCACAGTCCATAAATTTTAACATTACATATGAGAATGTACTTTTCAGTGATGAGGTTTGTGACAATTTTGTAGTAAGCGATTGGCATTAAACAAAAATTAAAATGTTGTCTGTCAGATTTTTTTAAGATCAGTCATTTCCTGTAAAGTACAGTGCACTTTCATTATCATGGGGACCAGGCCAAATTATGACGATAGACCTAGGGAATATTTACATGAAGAATGTGGCAATGAGAGAGGGACGGTTCGACAAGGGTGCACTATTTGGCCCTTTCAGCGCATGGATTATTTTCAAAGAATGTTTACCTTTTCATTACATCTCTTTTACTTTGCTGTTCTGTTTTTGGTATACATTGTCAACAGGCAGCAATAGAAAATACTGAAACTATACATTCTCTAACAACTTGAACTGTATTACCATGTTCTCAGTTTCACAGATTAATGTATTACCATGTTCTCAGTTTCACATATTGCACGTATTGATTTCATTGCATTTCTGGCTACATATTCTATTTAAAAGGCAATACAAGATTAAGGAAATTAGCTCTGAGAGATTTATTGTTCAACATCAGTTTCCTCTTTAAGAGATTTACCACAACTTTATCTCTCATTGGGAATAACAGTTTAATATTAACTAGAAATAAATTAATCTGCCAGAAAACTTAAAATAAAACTAAAAAATACATAAATATGACAAGAAATTGTCTGAATTTCCACAAGTAACATCTTTATACCTTATTTTTAGAAGATTTAATGAAATCTTTACTCCTCCTTTCAGATATATGCTGTTGCATCTTGGGATTCATCAATTCATGATTCACCTATGTTAAATCGTGTCACACCATCAAATGAGCGAGTGTATATGATACTGAAAGCTGTCATTCGACTTAGTCATCCAGCGTATATGGAAATTGTTTTAAGGAAACGATTCTGTCTCAATATTTATACAAACTTTAGTATTACTAGTCTGACTGACCGGTTGAAGAAGAAAATTACTGGCCAGGTATGACCTTTGAACTGTTATATGTAGTATGTAAAATACCCATTGAGGATTTTCTTCTTTGGTTGCCGGGATTATTCTTATAGTCAATAAGCATATTTTTAAGTCCCTGTAAGGTTCTAGTACAGAGTTAACAGGATGACTGCCAACAGTTTGGTGTAAATGTCATCTGAATAGATGCTTTGTCAGTAAAAACATTGATTATGCTTGGATATAAATGTTGTGTGAAATTTTTTCAAGCTATTTCAAACAAGTTAACATAAATCCTTTGGAGAAACCTAAAAATAGATCTTTGTTTTTTTTTTCCTTGTTCTTCTATTAAAATATAAAATGTGTCACTTGATTCTCAGTGAAATTTTGTCCATGGAGGAGCTGTGGTAATTTCAAAATGGTGAACATAAACACATTAGAAAATGTGAGGACTCTAGCTAATACATGTATGTGAACATAACTTTGTAAATACATTATTTTACCTTACAAAATTTATCTATATTCAAAGTAATTTTTTTCATTTGTTTAATATCACATGTATGATATCTGCATTGTTCTTTATTTTCAGGAAAAATTATATTCAAGTGGAATTTCGTATGAAGTAGTGTCAAACATTCCAAAGGTAAGTCTTTTAAAGAAAAAAAACTGTTCTTTATACTCTAGTCCTATTTCTTAGTTAAGTAAAACTAATTAAAATTTTGCAAACTTTTGTTAAATTATATGGAAATTTTTTTATTACAAAATTGATATTTGGACTATACTGTACATGTGCAGTTTACTGTCAAACAGGTTTGAGGGTTGCTGCTCTTCCATATTTGTTCAAGGAGAGCTTTTAAATTTGAAATGCCAAACAGAGGCATATATTAAGAATGATAATAAAAAAAAAAACATTTTTCTTGTATTAGGCTTCAGAAGACTTGGAGAACATGGAAACATTAGCACAGATGGCTGCATCTCAGAATGAGGTCAATGCTGCAGACGGAGAAACATACATTGAAAAGTACATCAAAGGTGTATCAGCTGTAGAGAGTATTCTTACTCTAGACAGACTTAGACAGGTAAGATCTATTATAATACGCATGACATAGACAGACTTAGACAGGTAAGATCTATTATAATACACATTGACATAGACTTAGACAGGAAAGCTCTATTATAATACACATTGACATAGACAGACGTAGACGGGTAAGATCTATTATAATACACATCGACATAGACAGACTTAGACAGGTAAGATCTATTATAATACACATTGACAGACTTAGACAGGAAAGATCTATTATAATACACATTGACATAGACTTAGACACAAAAGATCTATTATAATACACATTGACATAGACAGACTTAGACAGGTAAGATCTATTATAATACACATTGACATAGACAGACTTAGACAGGTAAGATCTATTATAATACACATTGATATAGACAAATTTAGACAGGTAAGATCTATTATAATACTCATTGACATAGATTTAGACAGGAAAGATCTATTATAATACACATTGACATAGACAGACTTAGACAGGTAAGATCTATTATAATACACATTGACATAGATTTAGACAGGTAAGATCTATTATAATACTCATTGACATAGATTTAGACAGGAAAGATCTATTATAATACACATAGACATAGACAGACTTAGACAGGTAAGACCTATTATAATACACATTGACATAGACTTAGACAGGAAAGATCTATTATAATACACATTGACATAGACTTAGACACGAAAGATCTATTATAATAGACAGGTAAGATCTATGATAATACACATTGACATAGACAGACTTAGACAGGTAAGATCTATTATAATACACATTGACATTGACAGACTTAGACAGGTAAGATCTATTATAATACACATTGATATAGACAGATTTAGCAAGTAAGATCTATTATCATACACATTGACATAGATTAAGACAGGAAAGATCTATTATAATACACATTAACAAGTGGTATTGTTTTATATTGAGTGTCATCAAAGCCATTTCTGAACAACCAACTTTGTTGTATACAGTCATATAGTTTGCATTTTATTTTAAGAAAGAATATGAAAAATATTGCAGAAAAAAAACAAGGATCCCATCTTACATACATTTTAAAAAACATTAAAAAGCCAAATTTGTCTGCATGTAAAGCGCTTTTCTGGATAAACCATCATCAGACTACTAGGGGCAAAAAATAGAAAGATCATTTAAAGCTCTTGGAATGATATTGCTGTCTTGGGTTGATACCAGATGTGATACTGAAAGAGCCATGTAATTTTCTCTATTTATAAATTGGAATTTAATTGCTTGCATTTTGTTTATAACAAAAACATGTTTGAAAAATGACAATATTTGTATATATAGTATTTTTATCAGATTTCTTCAAGACTGTAGGTTATTTTCTGATTTTTCTGCATTACAGGAAGTGAAAGTTAAAGAACTTATAGCTGCACATGGCAGAGCTTTGAAGAAAACTACAAGTACACCCAATATTAATCATGTAGGTCAAGTAGAACTTCTGGAAAACATTAAAAACTTTTATATTATTGTCTAAGTACTAAAAGAAAACAAGGTGAAAAAAATGTTAAGAATGAAAAGGATTGGAAGAATGTGAAATCAATTAAATAATTGTTGACCACCACAACTTTCTGTAAAGTATAAATTGGTTCATTCAATACCATGAACAAAAAGACACAATGGAACATACCAAAAATCCAATTTCAGCAAAAAAGGATTTTGAATGTAACATGGTTTTTATTATGTTAAATCATTGGTGTTCAGACTTCAGTTTCATAAAACATCGCAAATTTCCTCGAATTCTTGAGTTTTTTTCTCAAATGCTGATATTCCTGTGATTTGATTTTTCAAATGTTGGCTTGAGGAGGTAATTGGCTTGGGGAGGTAATTGGCTTGAGGAGGTAATTGAGGTCTTTTATAAAGCTGAAGCCAGAAGTTGTGAGATTTTGGTTTTATGTCATTTTCAACAAAATTTCAGTCATATGTTGGCTATCAGTTATATTGTTCAGGGAAGTTGAAGGAATTCCAGAACCACATACATTTGGCAGGTAACTGACAAACCTTATTGAGTTATTGAGTCTAACTTTTATTGTACTGTACATAGCAACATGCTAACCTGTATGTATACTGTAATGGTGAAAGGTTGTAAAAAATTATGATAGATACAAAGTTTATGAAGGTATTAAATAATATGTATCCATATCCTGTTTATATTACATATCCAGTTAGGGGAAGACATTTCAATTTGCAGAGTAACCATATAATTTCAATTATTTTTATATATTTCAGGCTGGTCTAACTCCAACGAAATTTGATGGACAGGTATTTAAACAGTGTTAATTGTGTAGTATTTATAGATATTGTATCTTACTTTAATTAGTATTCAAAAAGAGTAAAAAATTATAACAGCATAATTATTGAAAAATTTTGATGTAAACAGCAGGTTTTATGCTCCCACTCTTAGGCCACAGGGCCTAAAAAGTGTTACTCTTGTCTGTCAATGCATCACTGTATATGTCCATATGTTCATCAATTTTCGTCACAGATTTCTCGGCTTGAGTATGTTTAAATGATATGATATTTGGTCTGAATCATTTCCATGGTGAGTTATACTGTGTCTACTCTGCCATATATCTTATTCCTGTTAGCCATAAAAGGGGTTACTGTTTCCCATGGACACATTTTTTCTATGTTTTAAAATAAAACGTGCTTATCCCTTGCATAATTATTCAGAAAAAGGTTCTGTAGAAATCAACCATTTCACCTAGCCACATTAAATATCACATAAAAACATGACTGTTCATTATTTTAATGTTTGTTTTTGTTAAATTCAAACTTGTGAATATGGTCTTGTTTTTTTGATAAATTCTGAAAATAAACTTTATATTGTGTATTGTTTCAGCTGCGTGCAGATAGTATACAAGATTTATCACTGGACAGTATGTCACCAGGGCGTAGAACCTCACAGCCTGGTAGGTTTTTTCGTAAAAGGTCAAGGTCAGATGTTGGAAAAAACCTGAAAATCATTGCAAAGGAACTGAAAAAACAATGTAAAAATTTAGGTAAAGAATTGATGTCAACCAAAGCATAATCGATGTGTTTGCATGTGCTTTAAATGTTATATATTATTATTATTCCCTTCACATGTACACTTCTCTATACGTCTCGGTGTAAAACAGTTAAATAGTAATGGGAATTATTGTATCTTTTGCCTTCTTTTACTCTATAAATTTTCTGAAAAGAAAACTTTTTAAAATTTTATATACATTTTTGGGGCTATTTTGCAATTGGTATTATTTTCAATACTATTTTTCAGTTCATTTTAGAAAAATACTTCCTATGTTAAAAAGATAGCTTTTAGTAAACAGTCTAATTTTGTGTCGGACATTTATACAAGGCTTAATAATTGAATTACATCTTGCATTTTTTTAATCTATACACATGTATTATTGAAGAAATTTTGTAAAACAATTTTACTGTCAAATACCCTTAATATATGACTCTTGGTGGCATTGGCAAGGAATCCGAATGTATTAATTTACAAGGATGAAAAAATGACTTTAATGTTGAAAATGTGGATTAAATTTTACCAAAAAAAGATCTTTATTTAAGGAAGATATTTCAGCTTAAAAATTAGAAAGGGACCTAAGTATAATAACTATCTTTTTCTGTTCAAAAGTAAATTTGTGGACAAAATTAATTGAAGAGTTTGGTTTTTTTATTGTGAAAAATTTTTGTAATGAATTGACAAGGGAAGACCTTTAAATATTTGGAATGAATTTAATCTTAGTAAGACAGTTTATAAATTGATTACATCTTAAAGACGTTGTTATATTTATTATAATTCTGCCAAAAGTGCTTAAGTACCTTTGAAGTATAATTTCCATCAACCAACACCAGAAAACATCTTTTCATATAAAATTTTTTGAGATAAATTTTCATTTTTATGAAAATCCATATTCCTTATTTTTTTCGTAATAAAAAAATTCTTATATTGCCTCAGCCAGAACAGACAAAATTTTGCACATATTTACACTGTTTTCAATGTGCTTTGGTTATTATATGTTATGCTTCAGTTCAGTTTCCATGGTGACAATCTTTTGCAATGATTTTCTGTTGCTTTGCCTACATTCTGTATGTTTTATCAACAAGATTTATAAATAAAACCTGAGTGTGATGTGTATGTTGGATCAAATTTAATTTTTAATATCTTTTTTCTTTGTCTGAGATGATATAAATATATATATATATGGATATTATTTTTTAAATGCAGTTGCATACTCCAAGCTTGTTGCCAATCATTGTACCATTGTGAAAAGTAACATTTGGATTTGTTAGTAACCTTCGAAAGTTGTGGTTTTCTCAGATACTCTGATGATTTTGTTACAATCACCTGTAAAATCCAACAGGTTAGGTTTGTAGTCAATGTAGAAAAGGGGATTTTACAATATGATAAGCTTACCTGACCTTAATGATCATGTGAGCTTTAGACCTTGCAGGAAAAAATTGGGTTTGCATTTAGTTCGTGTAATGAAATTGTTGACTTACCAAATGAAATTTGTCCTTGATCTAATTTACATTTTCCACTGACTTTAACACACTCAGCTTCAGTATCTATATATCCTAGGTCAACAATATTGAGTATGCATATACATTATTTTATGATATATCCCCAGCCAGGTCAAACCTAAAACATTAAAATTAGTATTTGCTGCATCTTCCTGTTGACTGTTGCTTTTGTGAGCTAGCACATTGAAAATCTGGCTCAGCATGTCGGGTCTAGTACAAAGCATTGTTCATTGATCATTCATCAATATGCTATTGTCCTGAATATGCATGAAACATTTGCAACTGGATGTAAAGCACCATTCAATCATTAATATATTTTTTACCTGATTTTCACATTCACTTGACTAAGTCAAGTTTTAAAGCTTAGATCCATTTCTCAGTAATTATACATGGTAGATCATCCTTATTGGGAATGCTTATGAAAAGGAAAAGATATGGTGTTGATGTCAGAGAGACTGCATGCACTTCAACCACAAGAAAAAACAAGTAATATACAAATCTAGAGGTCTCCACTTGGCCTTCAATAAGGATGGAATACCAACTCTTGTGAAAAGCTTGAAATTGCCCCAAATTAAAAATTTTGTATGCGTAAAATAATACTGCTCTTACCTAAATATTATCAAAAATGTACATGTAACAAAACATAAAACACAAAGACAAACCTGTGACCACAATTCTTGACTTGGAATGCACATGACACGTGGTGGGGTTAAACTACTTTAGTGGGTACCCAACCCTCCCCCCAAGGAGTGGTCAACGAAAAAAATCATATGTACATTATTAGAATACATGTCAGTCTGGCATATGTCTTGTGTTCTTAATTTTCATGGTCCATTGACTAAGGCAAAGTTATGCATAGATCCATTTCTCAGTAGCTATTCAAAGTATGTTAACTATATTCCTTTTTCGTTTAAAAGAAAGAATATTCATTACTGGCTGAAACATGTCTTATGGTATTGACTTAATTTTCACTGATGAGTGACTTTGTAAACTTCCAACATTTTACCATTTCTTAACAACTGTAATACCTAGTCCCCATCCTCCATTACAGGGTCATATCCACTCGCTTTCAGATTCTTGGAATATTACAGCCCTTTCACAATGACAAGAATTTTGAATATTTATGTGCATACAGAAGAATATCCACATTCTGTTCTACTACATGTTTAAAGAGCAAACAGCAAGAAGTATTATTTAACAATAAAACTTACAACTTTTTATTTTGATTCCCAATTGTTGCATTATAAAACAATATCTTGTTTAATTGACCTTTTTCCATTTAAATGCCATCTATGAGAAATCAGGGGGAGATAATCCAAATTTGATGGTAAAACTGTGAAGTAGCCCATGTGTTCACTATGGAACCCCAGTGGTTCTCAGTACATTGCCATTGTTAATTGTCAATTTTTGACACCTTAATGTTATTAAATAATCCGTCAAATATCTGAGAAGGGAATTGACTACTAAATACCTGAAATACAGGTAATTTAACCCCATTTAGATTGTATATTGCAAAGGTTTAAAAGTGAAACTCATGAGGATTGAAGAATGCCTAAATAATAAATTTGTTAAGTAAGAATTTAATTAAAGTTATGATTATTAGAGAATAATTTTGTTAATAAGAATCATTTTTATAATAATAATAATAATAATAAAAAATAATTACAATATTTTAGAACAAAAATGCAGTTAATAAAAATTACTTTTAAAAATCAAGAGATGACTACAAATAACTTCATTGCATCATTTTATTTTAGATAACTTTATCTATTTTTCATAAGAATAATTTTGATAATAATAATAATAATAATAATAATAAAAATAATAATAATATTTTAGAACAAAAATTCAGTGAATAAAAAATACTTATCAAAATCAAGAGATGACTACAGATAACTTATTTGCATAATTTTAGATAACTTTATCTATTTTCATAAGAATAATTTTGATAATAATAATAATAAAAATAATAATAATAATTTAAGAACAAAAATGCAGTACCGGGTATATAAAAAATACTTATAAAAAATCAAGAGATGGCTGCAGATAACTTATTTGCATTATTTTAGATAACTTTATCTATTTTTCATAAGAATAATTTTGATAATAATAATACAAATTATAATAATAATTTTAGAACAAAAATGCAATGAATGAAAAATACTTATCAAAATCAAGATATGGCTACAGATTAGTTATTTGCATCATTTTAGATACCTTTATCTATATTTCATTCATTTTTATTTCTCTATGTATTCATCTTTACTTTTATGTTTTTAATATACATGTATTTATTTTGTTAAGTCAAAAGATTTTTAAGACAAGCCAGCATGAAATGAATACCTAAACTTATGATTAAAACAAAAAATGTTAAACAACCTGAGGAATTTTTCTAAAAGACATGTAGAATGAATATTTGAATGATCTGCATTCATGAATAATATCTC